>LULA01017125.1:0-15827 GCA_002091835.1 Anopheles maculatus | reverse complement strand
ATTGATTGTAACAACTGACCCGCGGGTGTCGCGGGTGATCTGTCGCTCTAATTAATCACTAACGTATCATTCTACCTGACCACCTCCCCAAGCCCCCTCCCTGAGGACCTTGTTCCCTGGACAGTGCGACTAATATTGATCTTATGCTAATTGGTGATCGATCGTTCCGCTTCATATTCCAACAGTTATCTGGTGTGGTCTCTAATGCTCTCCTTCTGCTTCTTTTTAGCGATCGTGCCAGCTTCTTTACAACGTCTCCATCGCCACCTGCTTCCCCTCACCCCGAGGTCCACAGTGAAGCGAAAGGCAACTGGCGATCTCTTGCCGGCGTGAAGGAAGTCGGCAGTGTCGCTTTGATGGCCAGCGCCTGTCAGAATGAAACATTAGCGAACGGACCTGACAACTAGCCGATCGGTGTTTCTACACCAAACCGCATCACTCGCTATACATCTCGCGCTCAGATCAGGTTTTTCTTTTGCGCTGTTTGGTTTCGTTGGACCGTAACATTCCAAACGTATCTCCAGCCAGGGGTTGGTACGGTTGGACATTAGCTTTCAAGTATGTCGTTTCCTGCTGGCGACTGGGTGTGCGCTTATGCTTATGCCACTTATGCTCACCGACCGGGCACACGGTGTACATTCACACATTTCTTTGTGAACGGCAGTGGAGTAGCAGCATGGGAAAAAACATATGGTAGCGAGGCCTGCGTGCTTAAGATATTTATTAAATTGAGAATTTACTGCTTAAATGTTTTTTTCGCGAATGAGGAGAGAATGAGAGAGACGTGAAGCTGGAGAGAGAAAACACACAAACACACACACAGACACACACCAGTGAGGTAGAGGCAGTGGTGGGCGTTTGCGAATGCACAACTCCAATCTGAATGCACCGGCGATCGACACGACACCGTTTATTGATTATTATGTGTTACGGAATGCTGCGGAATTCAAACCATAGCGGCAACAGAACGGGGTGAAGGTAGATTATGCAACACACTCACACACACACACGGAAACCGCGTGGCGCTCGTGTTCGTTGGGTTTCCGAACGACAGAAATTCCATCACTTTGGCGATCGCTTCCGTGCCCAAGGTCAGACGCGCGTGGTGCTCCAGTAATGCAACAGCCGTACTGCAGCGCTTGCAACACGGGAGAGCCGAAGCTATGGTCACATATGGCCGGGATGGATAGATGGGTTGGTGGATGGGCGTGGGTTTTGCATTTCCTTTTTAACTGTGGCTGCTTGCTCTTGTACGCGCACCATTCTCAGTGAGTTCCCTGTGTGGTTTTCTTTCTTTTGTTGTTGCTGTTTTGAAGTGGTTTGAAAGGGAAAGCTACGGAGGGATGGAATACGTGACGAATGATACGTTCTGTTGGGTGGCGATTCAACAGCCGAGAAGTTCTTCCCTTCCAGATTAAATCCATGTTGAATGTTGGATAAATTTGTTAAAAATTTGATTTTTTTGGAGCAAAAGTTGCGTCAGTCTTTATACAGCACAACTCAACTATCCGGCGTATAAACAAGACAAGGGCTAGCGAGGTTGTAGAGGGTTAAAAGAAGGTAGTTAACCAGATATTTTGACATCCTTTTATTCAGACATTCTGCGAGATTTATCCAAAAATAGATTATTGACTAGAAAGTAAGAAAAATAAGACTTTATGGGTTATGGAAATTATGGAATGTCAGTACGAGGGTGATTACCATTACAAAAATTGTTTTGTGTCACTCTAATGACGTGCCAGCAGTGTCACCAAGATGTTCTAGGCCTAAGGCCTGGTGATTGGCTTTTTTATTCTTTTATATTTATTATTATATCAACAGGCCCCGAGGCCTGTAATTGAGTAGCAAAGATTGTTATCTACGACTACGACTACACTCGCTGCTCCGTAAAGAACTGCGGAGCCTGTCTCTAAGACTGCCGGAAGCTAGGCCAAAATCAAATGCATCCGAGACGGAGTTAAAGGCCGCTGACATGCGAAGCATAGGGTCTGATCGAACGGGTCTGAATAACTCGAAGTGTGTCCCTGGTCCTGAGTGTTCGAGATGGTGCATCCAGATCGATGCATGACAACAGAGACTGGCGAGTCGATACTTCCGTTCAGCAGACCTGCGATGAACATGCACTCAGCATTACGCCTTCGAACAGGAAGCGGTTCGAGGCCCAGGAGACGACACCGAGCAGGATACGACGGAAGATTCCGGCGGTCTTGCCAAGGAAGCAAGCGTAAGGCATAGCGAGTTAGCTTACGCTGAATCGACTCAATTCGTGCAGAACAGGTAGCAGTAGTAGGGTTCCGGAGAACACAAGACACAGCAGATGGTCTTGATGCACACTGGATCTTGGAATTCTTTGGTAATTCTGAAGATGAGGCCAAGTAATTGATTACCTCTGGTGATGACGTCATCGGTGTGCAGTTTGAAGGTTAGATTCGCGCCTAAAAGTATGCCGAGCTCCCTGGCAAAGGTTTGCCGTTTGACTGCAGTGCCTTCAATATGATTGCTAAACCGTTGCGATTGCACCAGGAGCAGAACAAGGCGAGACTGTCCTGAAGTAACTTGGTGTCGGAAGAGTTACGGACGGTACTTCCTGACAAATCAGTGTCGTCATCATTATGAAGCTCTGCCCTCACTACCTGCTTACAACGTAGTTTTGCCACCATTAGATGTGTCTACTCTCACTAGATAGCACTGCCTTCACAAAGCAACACAGTCCTCACTATGAAGCTCTGTCAAATAGGGTATCTCTGCGCTGAGAAATCAGCTGCGTCCTTTCTATGAACCTCTGCGCTCGCTAGGTAGATCCCGCATTCTATACCTCTGCCCTCACAGCAGAGCCAACAATTTTGGCATCGTCAGCATACAATAGGGTGGTGCCGGAAGGTAAAGCCAGGACGACATCTGACGACTTAACTGCATAAGAACGATTCACCAGGTATGATTCAAACCACTGCAAAATCTTGCAGGGAATGCCCAGCTTAGCAAGTTTGGCGAGAAGGATAGAATGGGGGAGAGACACCAGATCAGATCAGATCAGATCAGTGTAAATCGTGTCGATTTGAGCTCCGGCGTTCATTGCACGAGTGCAGAGCTTGATAAACTCAACTAGATTAGTAGTAGTAGACTTCTTTGGCACAAATCCATGCTGATACGGGCTCAGCTAGTTACAACAGGCAGCGAGCAGAGGTCTATATAGCACCAATTCGAAAACCTTAGCTGCCGCGCATAGGGAAGTGATACCCCCATAATTGTTGGCAGACATTTTATCGCCCTTTTTAAAGACGGGAACCATCCATGGCTTCGGGAAAGTAGCCAGTTGCACAGAGATGCGGTGAATATTTTTGCGAGAGTAGGTGCCACTGCTTGTTTTGCAACGCTTCAAAATAGACGTTGGAATTCCGTCGGGGCAAAAGAAGGTTTTAAGATTGGTTAATGCAGTACAGACAGTATTCATATCTACGGTAGGAATATTCATATCGAGCAGATTAGCAGGTGTATTGACAAGGGCAGCATCGATGAATACGGGATCACTCACAACAGGTGAGAGAGCACTCAGCAAAGCGTTCTGCGAATAAAAATTCTTCAAATTTACACTACAATTAAACGCTCCAAGAGTACGGTTGCAACACTTCATTAGCGCCGAATTGTGTCTGTGTTTAAAGTTTAAAGAATACGTAGATTAACTGAAGAAGAATATGGCCTAAACAATGTAAGAGACTGGTTTTGTAACTGTCACACTATTAAAACTGAAGCTTTGAGCCCCAAGCTTTGAGGTGTTATTGAGGCATTATCACTAAGAATTTCTTGAGATGAGCTCTTGCGTTAAGTCTCGAATAAGAATTCATCTTGCAAAATGTTTTGGAACACATTAAGGGTTTGGATGCATATAGAGTGGAACTTTCTGTTTTTAGGTTGTAGTATCTTAACAAGGCGGGGATATTCTTGAGATATAGATTAATGAAAAAACATTTTTTACATAATATACTGGTGCACGTGAGATAAATTCTTGCAAGTAAAGGAAGGAGTTGACCAACAGATGTAGAGCTTCCGATCCAACGATTGGACAACTGTCAAATCTGGTCCCTTTTTAGCTGTAGGAATGAAATCTACAAATAGAAAATCATCCTTTGTGATGCTACTCACCATCAACAATTCTGCTTTGTGTCAGGCGTCCTATTCTTCAATTGTAAAACACTCAAACAAGAATTAAGCTTCCAATCGAAAACGCTTTGTACTCTCACCGTACAACTTAAGGACCACCCGTTAAGCAGCTTAAGCACCTTCAACTGTGTACGACCTTTTTTGTTGCGCTCCCTGCCTGACCAGTAATGAGTTCTGGGAAGGAAAGCCGATGCCGACCGACGAGAAAAATACAACATTAGAAACCCATTACCCAGAGCACGCTTCTGTGAGCGCGCGATCATCGCCTCCTCGTAACGAACTGGGCCGAAATTTGAATCGAATTGCATGCCAACACCCGTCACTGTGTGTGTGGCAGCAGAACGGAAACGGCACCGCTTAACTAACCGCTTCCGTAAGGGCGCACCACAATTTCCAAATCCCGCACTCGCAACCTTAACTGCACACCGTCGAATGGAAAATCGAATGGTACAACAACAACAACAAAAAAAACCCTCCCCGAACCTCCGGGAAAGAGGGAGCAGAGACCCCAAGAGCTAACCGACTCATCTCTAGTCGTGCGTGAAAATCCCCATACCTTTAGTGTGTTACCGTTTTTTCTTTTGCTGCGTTTTTACGTTGCGAAGGTTTCCCTTCGGTTTTGCAAATCCAATATGCGCGGCAACCACGACGACGAAATTGGGTTTCGGCTTTTCGGTTGGAAAGCGTGTGCTTTTTCCTTCGTTCGTTTTGGCTCACGCATCACCGGTGCCGACCGGTGCTCAATTAAAATAATGAACGAAAGAATGAAACCGAAAAGCAAGCACACACACACAATCCAATATGCGCGGCAACCACGACGACGAAATTGGGTTTCGGCTTTTCGGTTGGAAAGCGTGTGCTTTTTCCTTCGTTCGTTTTGGCTCACGCATCACCGGTGCCGACCGGTGCTCAATTAAAATAATGAACGAAAGAATGAAACCGAAAAGCAAGCACACACACACATCCCGTCTTTAAAAAGGGCGATAAAATGTCTGCCAACAATTATGGGGGTATCACTTCCCTATGCGCGGCAGCTAAGGTTTTCGAATTGGTGCTATATAGACCTCTGCTCGCTGCCTGTTGTAACTAGCTGAGCCCGTATCAGCATGGATTTGTGCCAAAGAAGTCTACTACTACTAATCTAGTTGAGTTTATCAAGCTCTGCACTCGTGCAATGAACGCCGGAGCTCAAATCGACACGATTTACACTGATCTGATCTGATCTGATCTGGTGTCTCTCCCCCATTCTATCCTTCTCGCCAAACTTGCTAAGCTGGGCATTCCCTGCAAGATTTTGCAGTGGTTTGAATCATACCTGGTGAATCGTTCTTATGCAGTTAAGTCGTCAGATGTCGTCCTGGCTTTACCTTCCGGCACCACCCTATTGTATGCTGACGATGCCAAAATTGTTGGCTCTGCTGTGAGGGCAGAGGTATAGAATGCGGGATCTACCTAGCGAGCGCAGAGGTTCATAGAAAGGACGCAGCTGATTTCTCAGCGCAGAGATACCCTATTTGACAGAGCTTCATAGTGAGGACTGTGTTGCTTTGTGAAGGCAGTGCTATCTAGTGAGAGTAGACACATCTAATGGTGGCAAAACTACGTTGTAAGCAGGTAGTGAGGGCAGAGCTTCATAATGATGACGACACTGATTTGTCAGGAAGTACCGTCCGTAACTCTTCCGACACCAAGTTACTTCAGGACAGTCTCGCCTTGTTCTGCTCCTGGTGCAATCGCAACGGTTTAGCAATCATATTGAAGGCACTGCAGTCAAACGGCAAACCTTTGCCAGGGAGCTCGGCATACTTTTAGGCGCGAATCTAACCTTCAAACTGCACACCGATGACGTCATCACCAGAGGTAATCAATTACTTGGCCTCATCTTCAGAATTACCAAAGAATTCCAAGATCCAGTGTGCATCAAGACCATCTGCTGTGTCTTGTGTTCTCCGGAACCCTACTACTGCTACCTGTTCTGCACGAATTGAGTCGATTCAGCGTAAGCTAACTCGCTATGCCTTACGCTTGCTTCCTTGGCAAGACCGCCGGAATCTTCCGTCGTATCCTGCTCGGTGTCGTCTCCTGGGCCTCGAACCGCTTCCTGTTCGAAGGCGTAATGCTGAGTGCATGTTCATCGCAGGTCTGCTGAACGGAAGTATCGACTCGCCAGTCTCTGTTGTCATGCATCGATCTGGATTCATCATCTCGAACACTCAGGACCAGGGACACACTTCGAGTTATTCAGACCCGTTCGATCAGACCCTATGCTTCGCATGTCAGCGGCCTTTAACTCCGTCTCGGATGCATTTGATTTTGGCCTAGCTTCCGGCAGTCTTAGAGACAGGCTCCGCAGTTCTTTACGGAGCAGCGAGTGTAGTCGTAGTCGTAGATAACAATCTTTGCTACTCAATTACAGGCCTCGGGGCCTGTTGATATAATAATAAATATAAAAGAATAAAAAAGCCAATCACCAGGCCTTAGGCCTAGAACATCTTGGTGACACTGCTGGCACGTCATTAGAGTGACACAAAACAATTTTTGTAATGGTAATCACCCTCGTACTGACATTCCATAATTTCCATAACCCATAAAGTCTTATTTTTCTTACTTTCTAGTCAATAATCTATTTTTGGATAAATCTCGCAGAATGTCTGAATAAAAGGATGTCAAAATATCTGGTTAACTACCTTCTTTTAACCCTCTACAACCTCGCTAGCCCTTGTCTTGTTTATACGCCGGATAGTTGAGTTGTGCTGTATAAAGACTGACGCAACTTTTGCTCCAAAAAAATTGTTTTGTGTCACTCTAATGACGTGCCAGCAGTGTCACCAAGATGTTCTAGGCCTAAGGCCTGGTGATTGGCTTTTTTATTCTTTTATATTTATTATTATATCAACAGGCCCCGAGGCCTGTAATTGAGTAGCAAAGATTGTTATCTACGACTACGACTACACTCGCTGCTCCGTAAAGAACTGCGGAGCCTGTCTCTAAGACTGCCGGAAGCTAGGCCAAAATCAAATGCATCCGAGACGGAGTTAAAGGCCGCTGACATGCGAAGCATAGGGTCTGATCGAACGGGTCTGAATAACTCGAAGTGTGTCCCTGGTCCTGAGTGTTCGAGATGGTGCATCCAGATCGATGCATGACAACAGAGACTGGCGAGTCGATACTTCCGTTCAGCAGACCTGCGATGAACATGCACTCAGCATTACGCCTTCGAACAGGAAGCGGTTCGAGGCCCAGGAGACGACACCGAGCAGGATACGACGGAAGATTCCGGCGGTCTTGCCAAGGAAGCAAGCGTAAGGCATAGCGAGTTAGCTTACGCTGAATCGACTCAATTCGTGCAGAACAGGTAGCAGTAGTAGGGTTCCGGAGAACACAAGACACAGCAGATGGTCTTGATGCACACTGGATCTTGGAATTCTTTGGTAATTCTGAAGATGAGGCCAAGTAATTGATTACCTCTGGTGATGACGTCATCGGTGTGCAGTTTGAAGGTTAGATTCGCGCCTAAAAGTATGCCGAGCTCCCTGGCAAAGGTTTGCCGTTTGACTGCAGTGCCTTCAATATGATTGCTAAACCGTTGCGATTGCACCAGGAGCAGAACAAGGCGAGACTGTCCTGAAGTAACTTGGTGTCGGAAGAGTTACGGACGGTACTTCCTGACAAATCAGTGTCGTCATCATTATGAAGCTCTGCCCTCACTACCTGCTTACAACGTAGTTTTGCCACCATTAGATGTGTCTACTCTCACTAGATAGCACTGCCTTCACAAAGCAACACAGTCCTCACTATGAAGCTCTGTCAAATAGGGTATCTCTGCGCTGAGAAATCAGCTGCGTCCTTTCTATGAACCTCTGCGCTCGCTAGGTAGATCCCGCATTCTATACCTCTGCCCTCACAGCAGAGCCAACAATTTTGGCATCGTCAGCATACAATAGGGTGGTGCCGGAAGGTAAAGCCAGGACGACATCTGACGACTTAACTGCATAAGAACGATTCACCAGGTATGATTCAAACCACTGCAAAATCTTGCAGGGAATGCCCAGCTTAGCAAGTTTGGCGAGAAGGATAGAATGGGGGAGAGACACCAGATCAGATCAGATCAGATCAGTGTAAATCGTGTCGATTTGAGCTCCGGCGTTCATTGCACGAGTGCAGAGCTTGATAAACTCAACTAGATTAGTAGTAGTAGACTTCTTTGGCACAAATCCATGCTGATACGGGCTCAGCTAGTTACAACAGGCAGCGAGCAGAGGTCTATATAGCACCAATTCGAAAACCTTAGCTGCCGCGCATAGGGAAGTGATACCCCCATAATTGTTGGCAGACATTTTATCGCCCTTTTTAAAGACGGGAACCATCCATGGCTTCGGGAAAGTAGCCAGTTGCACAGAGATGCGGTGAATATTTTTGCGAGAGTAGGTGCCACTGCTTGTTTTGCAACGCTTCAAAATAGACGTTGGAATTCCGTCGGGGCAAAAGAAGGTTTTAAGATTGGTTAATGCAGTACAGACAGTATTCATATCTACGGTAGGAATATTCATATCGAGCAGATTAGCAGGTGTATTGACAAGGGCAGCATCGATGAATACGGGATCACTCACAACAGGTGAGAGAGCACTCAGCAAAGCGTTCTGCGAATAAAAATTCTTCAAATTTACACTACAATTAAACGCTCCAAGAGTACGGTTGCAACACTTCATTAGCGCCGAATTGTGTCTGTGTTTAAAGTTTAAAGAATACGTAGATTAACTGAAGAAGAATATGGCCTAAACAATGTAAGAGACTGGTTTTGTAACTGTCACACTATTAAAACTGAAGCTTTGAGCCCCAAGCTTTGAGGTGTTATTGAGGCATTATCACTAAGAATTTCTTGAGATGAGCTCTTGCGTTAAGTCTCGAATAAGAATTCATCTTGCAAAATGTTTTGGAACACATTAAGGGTTTGGATGCATATAGAGTGGAACTTTCTGTTTTTA
Organism: Anopheles maculatus; assembly: GCA_002091835.1. Lineage (NCBI taxonomy): Eukaryota > Metazoa > Arthropoda > Insecta > Diptera > Culicidae > Anopheles > Anopheles maculatus. The sequence continues at coordinate 6,684 of LULA01017125.1, read as the reverse complement.
GGTTGTAGTATCTTAACAAGGCGGGGATATTCTTGAGATATAGATTAATGAAAAAACATTTTTTACATAATATACTGGTGCACGTGAGATAAATTCTTGCAAGTAAAGGAAGGAGTTGACCAACAGATGTAGAGCTTCCGATCCAACGATTGGACAACTGTCAAATCTGGTCCCTTTTTAGCTGTAGGAATGAAATCTACAAATAGAAAATCATCCTTTGTGATGCTACTCACCATCAACAATTCTGCTTTGTGTCAGGCGTCCTATTCTTCAATTGTAAAACACTCAAACAAGAATTAAGCTTCCAATCGAAAACGCTTTGTACTCTCACCGTACAACTTAAGGACCACCCGTTAAGCAGCTTAAGCACCTTCAACTGTGTACGACCTTTTTTGTTGCGCTCCCTGCCTGACCAGTAATGAGTTCTGGGAAGGAAAGCCGATGCCGACCGACGAGAAAAATACAACATTAGAAACCCATTACCCAGAGCACGCTTCTGTGAGCGCGCGATCATCGCCTCCTCGTAACGAACTGGGCCGAAATTTGAATCGAATTGCATGCCAACACCCGTCACTGTGTGTGTGGCAGCAGAACGGAAACGGCACCGCTTAACTAACCGCTTCCGTAAGGGCGCACCACAATTTCCAAATCCCGCACTCGCAACCTTAACTGCACACCGTCGAATGGAAAATCGAATGGTACAACAACAACAACAAAAAAAACCCTCCCCGAACCTCCGGGAAAGAGGGAGCAGAGACCCCAAGAGCTAACCGACTCATCTCTAGTCGTGCGTGAAAATCCCCATACCTTTAGTGTGTTACCGTTTTTTCTTTTGCTGCGTTTTTACGTTGCGAAGGTTTCCCTTCGGTTTTGCAAATCCAATATGCGCGGCAACCACGACGACGAAATTGGGTTTCGGCTTTTCGGTTGGAAAGCGTGTGCTTTTTCCTTCGTTCGTTTTGGCTCACGCATCACCGGTGCCGACCGGTGCTCAATTAAAATAATGAACGAAAGAATGAAACCGAAAAGCAAGCACACACACACATGATCGCATAAAGACCGAACAGTCCCGGAACGTCTAGCGAAATTTGTTTGGAGGACAGGTGCAGTATCGTTAGCCAACTCTATTGATTGCTCCAACAGTTTTGGCTCTAGTTCATCGCTCTCTCTCTCTATCGTTACAGTTTTCTCTTGCCGGTGCAAAATCACATCTGATTGACGAATGAAAATAAAAGGTGATTAGTAACTGGCAGTCACCTTGAGCCCCAAGACGAGGAAGGCAATAGGATGGCGATCATGATGAGGGAGCTGAAATGACGACCAACCACACTCGGCTGGATAAGGAACTTGTTTTGCGTTGATTAATTTCTGGCGATCGCTTACGGTCGTGTTGGTTCGAGCAGCAAAACGAGATCAAGCTGATCGAAGTGATTCGCTCAATCTCACCGCCACGTCAAGTCACCCAAGAGATCGTCCATCATCCACGCGGGTGTAGACACCCTTGCCCGGTTGCTCCGATAGAAGGGACGGTTCGCGTGGGATTATATACCGTTACTACTGCACGCCACTCGTCGTCTAGTGTGTGACCTACGACACTCACTCCGGCCGGCCATTGTGGAATGCCGTCGTCGCTGGCCCATTTGTTCGGTCGCGTCTTCGCAACGGAGAGGGCACCTGATAAGGGAGGACCTCCTGCTGGAATCCGGTTGTCAAGGTTACCAGCCGGCGCAGAAGAGGTGGAGCTGTGCAACCGGGCGGCGGTTTGTTCCGCGGTTCCGGATGATGGGATGGGCAGAAGGGTGGCACACAAAGCACATCGGCAATCGGCGCGTTTCCGCGTACCGAAAGCGAAAGCAAGGCCACGGCAGCGAGCCCATTTCCATACTCACCTGCCACATTTATTACACAAGGTACGCAATCAAATGAGTGCAGCGTAGCGTCAATTACGGCATGCGGTTATTACTACTATTAGCGCACCGGTGCTTGTTTACTAGCGCGTTCGGGGGCGGCATCACACTACGTTCGGTGGATGTGTAGCGTGAGAAGCAGTCGGATGCATTTTTTTGGGATAGAATTGCAAGGATCTCACTAACAGTCTCAATGGACCATATACTTTAAGGGTGGATTCTGGTCTCTAATGAGTTCTCTAATGAGGTAGAACTCTAAAACGTTCTTCATATCACTGCATAAGGTAGTGAGTACAATCTGAAGAATTATCTCTAAACAAACGCACATAAAGTCTCGTTGGACATATACTTTAAGGGTGATGTCAGGTTCTCAGGATCTCAGGTAGAACTCTAAAACGTTCTTCATATCACTACATAAGGTAGAGAGTACAATCAGAAGAATTATCTCTAAACAATCGCACATAAAGTCTCACTGGACACATACTTTAAGAGTGACGTCGGATGTACAATATCTGCCGATGACGGTCGTCTTCAAAGAATACGAAAAAAGAGATGCTCATCTGTAGTGAATTGTCAAGAAGAATTCTAGAACGTTCTAGTATCACTAAGGTAGGCGAATGTGAGATTTGAAGGAGTTTTATGCAATTTAAAATTAAAGATCCGCATGGCGTCACAACTATAATGTCTGAAGATACTTCTTGTCACGCAAGAATGTTTAAGCCGAGCTCAAGTATCAATCTAGATTGCAATAATACAAGCCATTTAGTCCGGAGTTTAAACTGGATCTAGTTTTGAGTGTCGTTTGTAAGCCAAAAAAGAATCGGTACTCCTTTGAATATGCGCAAAATCCGGTCTCTCCGGACCACATCCAGAATCCATTAAGACGAACGCTTCTGTTTGTAATAAACAAGAATCCCATCATAAAACAGTCTCTCCAAATAGAGCCATCATTCTCCAAAATGTCATGTCCATTAATTGGACGTCCGATCGTCCGGAAGCTTCTACCGTTCTCTTCCCGCACACGCTCTCCAGATAATTCCGCCACCAGGAACTTCGCAACTGCTCCGAAACTCCTTTTACTTTCTCGTGTTCTTTTTCCCTCCCCCCCGTTTCGCGATCGATAGTGTATTGGTTTTGCAGTGTTGCGGTACCGTTCGGTTTCGGTTGCGCCATGTGCTTTGCGCCTGACTTTTGGATCAGTTTTTCGGTACTAGAGTGAGAGAGAGAGAGAGGGGAGGAGAACGGATGGCGGGAGATGTTGGAGGAGAGCGAAGGGAAGCGGAAAAATAGTTCGACATCACTCCCTCGCACATTATTAGGGCGGCATGGGTAAAATTATGGAATTGGATGCCCCTCAGTCAGGCCAGTACATCAACATTGGCTGCAGGTGCCGATACCCTAGGGGCCTGGAGGAGTTCGAGGTCTTTAGTTGGACGCAGGCTCCACTGGCACAGTAGTGTTCGGAGAGTGAGAGCATACGGAAGGTAAGATATCGTTTTTTTTTTTGGGAAAGGGTTGCATTTGATTCTTGACTACCAGCTTTAGTCTGGCGTATGCAATCCACCGTCGGCACAGTAAGATGTGTGTGTGTGGTGCCACACACACACACACACACACACACACACACACACACACACACACACACACACACACACACACACACACACACACACACACACACACACACACACACACACACACACACACACACACACACACACACACACACACACACACACACACACACACACACACACACACACACACACACACACACACACACACACACACACACACACACACACACACACACACACACACACACACACACACACGATCGCATAAAGACCGAACAGTCCCGGAACGTCTAGCGAAATTTGTTTGGAGGACAGGTGCAGTATCGTTAGCCAACTCTATTGATTGCTCCAACAGTTTTGGCTCTAGTTTATCGCTCTCTCTCTCTCTATCGTTACAGTTTTCTCTTGCCGGTGCAAAATCACATCTGATTGACGAATGAAAATAAAAGGTGATTAGTAACTGGCAGTCACCTTGAGCCCCAAGACGAGGAAGGCAATAGGATGGCGATCATGATGAGGGAGCTGAAATGACGACCAACCACACTCGGCTGGATAAGGAACTTGTTTTGCGTTGATTAATTTCTGGCGATCGCTTACGGTCGTGTTGGTTCGAGCAGCAAAACGAGATCAAGCTGATCGAAGTGATTCGCTCAATCTCACCGCCACGTCAAGTCACCCAAGAGATCGTCCATCATCCACGCGGGTGTAGACACCCTTGCCCGGTTGCTCCGATAGAAGGGACGGTTCGCGTGGGATTATATACCGTTACTACTGCACGCCACTCGTCGTCTAGTGTGTGACCTACGACACTCACTCCGGCCGGCCATTGTGGAATGCCGTCGTCGCTGGCCCATTTGTTCGGTCGCGTCTTCGCAACGGAGAGGGCACCTGATAAGGGAGGACCTCCTGCTGGAATCCGGTTGTCAAGGTTACCAGCCGGCGCAGAAGAGGTGGAGCTGTGCAACCGGGCGGCGGTTTGTTCCGCGGTTCCGGATGATGGGATGGGCAGAAGGGTGGCACACAAAGCACATCGGCAATCGGCGCGTTTCCGCGTACCGAAAGCGAAAGCAAGGCCACGGCAGCGAGCCCATTTCCATACTCACCTGCCACATTTATTACACAAGGTACGCAATCAAATGAGTGCAGCGTAGCGTCAATTACGGCATGCGGTTATTACTACTATTAGCGCACCGGTGCTTGTTTACTAGCGCGTTCGGGGGCGGCATCACACTACGTTCGGTGGATGTGTAGCGTGAGAAGCAGTCGGATGCATTTTTTTTTGGGATAGAATTGCAAGGATCTCACTAAAAGTCTCAATGGACCATATACTTTAAGGGCGGATTCTGGTTTCTAATGAGTTCTCTAATGAGGTAGAACTCTAAAACGTTCTTCACATCACTCCATAAGGTAGTGAGTACAATCTGAAGAATTATCTATAAACAAACGCACATAAAGTCTCACTGGACATATACTTTAAGAGAGATGTCAAGAATACTGAATTCTGGCCTCTAATGAGTTCTCAGGTAGAATTCTAAAACGTTCTTCATATCACTACATAAGGTAGAGAGTACAATCTGAAGAATTATGTCTAAACAAACGCACATAAAGTCTCACTGGACATATACTTTAAGAGTGACGTCGGGTGTACAATATCTGCCGATGACGGTCGTCTTCAAAGAATACGAAAAAAGAGATGCTCATCTGTAGTGAATTGTCAAGAAGAATTCTAGAACGTTCTAGTATCACTAAGGTAGGCGAATGTGAGATTTGAAGGAGTTTTATGCAATTTAAAATTAAAGATCCGCATGGCGTCACAACTATAATGTCTGAAGATACTTCTTGTCACGCAAGAATGTTTAAGCCGAGCTCAAGTATCAATCTAGATTGCAATAATACAAGCCATTTAGTCCGGAGTTTAAACTGGATCTAGTTTTGAGTGTCGTTTGTAAGCCAAAAAAGATCGGTACTCCTTTGAATATGCGCAAAATCCGGTCTCTCCGGACCACATCCAGAATCCATTAAGACGAACGCTTCTGTTTGTAATAAACAAGAATCCCATCATAAAACAGTCTCTCCAAATAGAGCCATCATTCTCCAAAATGTCATGTCCATTAATTGGACGTCCGATCGTCCGGAAGCTTCTACCGTTCTCTTCCCGCACACGCTCTCCAGATAATTCCGCCACCAGGAACTTCGCAACTGCTCCGAAACTCCTTTTACTTTCTCGTGTTCTTTTTCCCTCCCCCCCCGTTTCGCGATCGAGCAGGGTTGGGTTGCAGCATGCACACCGCACGCACGGCAGCCAATTTGCGATGCATTCCACACCAGACGAAAAAAGGGGAAAACCGAAAAGAACGGACCCAGATAATTTGATGCAGCGTGTAGTGGAGCGCAAAAAAAAAATGGCCTCCCGAAGGCGAAGAACGCAAGCTTGCGAGTTTGCATTAAATAAAGCCATTCGCAAGTGTAGTGCAGGGCGCGCTCAGCAATTGCCACCCTCATTTCTTGACACTCCATTGCGTCGTCGTCTTTTTAGGGTTGGAGTTGTGGTGGACGCCCGCGTTCTCATTACCACTGGTTGCAGGCGACTGCAACGGGCCACTGGTGCACCGGCTGCTGTCGCGTGTTACTGCCCACCCACCTGCTTCGCCTTTCGCGGTGAGGGTGAGCGTCTTGGAAGGTGAGGTCCCCAACTTCTGGGGCTGGAGCTTTTCGTAGCTTTCGGAATTCTTTTCGGAATTCTGTTCCTGCTGCTGTATGCCGGTTTTCCCGCCTCTGGTCACCCATTTAATCTACCCTTCGATCACTGTGTGGTGCACCACACACACACATCTTACTGTGCCGACGGTGGATTGCATACGCCAGACTAAAGCTGGTAGTCAAGAATCAAATGCAACCCTTTCCCAAAAAAAAAAAATAAAACGATATCTTACCTTCCGTATGCTCTCACTCTCCGAACACTACTGTGCCAGTGGAGCCTGCGTCCAACTAAAGACCTCGAACTCCTCCAGGCCCCTAGGGTATCGGCACCTGCAGCCAATGTTGATGTACTGGCCTGACTGAGGGGCATCCAATTCCATAATTTTACCCATGCCGCCCTAATAATGTGCGAGGGAGTGATGTCGAACTATTTTTCCGCTTCCCTTCGCTCTCCTCCAACATCTCCCGCCATCCGTTCTCCTCCCCTCTCTCTCTCTCTC
>LULA01017124.1:0-15830 GCA_002091835.1 Anopheles maculatus | reverse complement strand
TGCCTGGTTGAGAAACGTAGTACAGGGAAAACAATTCTGGACAACAAGAAGATACCTCGATGCTTCTTTTTGCATCACAATTAAGACTAGTTTCAAATTTAGTGTCCCAATAAAACTAATGGTAAGTCTAGTGGTAATGGAGGTAGCGTCACCGGTCTTTAACCTAGTAGTAGCAGACTGAGCCATCTTGATATTATATTCCATTAGCGGATCAAGCTTCTTGGAGTCCTTAAGCAGAATGGAAGTTGGGGAACTGTCACACCTTAGAGACAAGTAATGGTATACTGAGACATCTCTAGGTTCTAGTCCAGTAGTAGATTAAGCTTCTTGGAGTTCCCCTAACAGTTAAAATCCGAGCTCTGGGGTCAATTTCGTGATGCAACCGGGCATCTAACTGCTAGAGCCCCCTAGTTCGCCTCTGTCGATACTCGCCTTTTACTATGATCCGTCCTTTATGAAAGCGTCCGACGTCCTTTATTTATTGTATGATCTTATAAAACTATAATTCAGCTCTATTAAGACTAAGCTGACTCATTCTACAAAACGTTATAAGCAGCTGTTTATAGGGAAAAGTCCACTGTATTCTAGTTGATATTCACACGGCAGGATTCGACTATCCAGCTACGGGTACAATGTAGTCCATGGTACTGGTAATGAGAGGCCCAAACCTCTTGTGGTTAGATAGCTATACAAGAAGAAGATATTGAACTCGATACTGCCGAACTAAAGCTTCCCTAGATATAGCTATTAAGCTATTTAGTCATGTTAGTTGCTGCGGCCGGTGATAGATGCGACAGCGGCGCCGGTCTTCACCCAGGCAGGACCTGGGTACAAGTCTCTTCTGTCCCGTTCCCCCATAGTGAGGACTGACTATCCAACTAACTAACAATAAGTATGGTAAGCCAAAAATGGCAGGCATGACCTAAGAGGTCGTTAGGCCAAGAAAGAAGAAGAAGAGAAGTTGTTGCTGGCCTCTTATTTGGTTTTATTGGATTTCTTTGAAGCTAACCTCTAAACTTAAATGTTGAACCCCCCGTCCCTTCCTCCTACTTGTATTTGTTTATGTTTCGCAGGCGTTAATCGAAAACCGGGCGCATTGAACGGCACCGGGATGACATTGCAGATGGCAACATCGGAAACCGATCTGTCTGGAAGCAATCGCTTAATAATGGGGCCGGCTGTGTCTCCCGCACTGTTTTGTTGCTCCGGTGCAATTGCGTGACCCATATTTAGGCGCATCGCATCTGAGCGGACGTTCGAGCCGGGTGGACCATACGCGTTCTGTTAAGGGTGTACCGATTGCGGTAGTTTATACGTTTGTTTTGACAATTGGCGATGCGCTGTACACGGAATGGCTTATAAATTGGCGAACGAAACAGTGTGTATGTTTGCTTTTTGCTGGCAGCTAGTGTTGGAGGTGTATGTGTGCCCATTTATTTGCTTAAGACGGAAACAGTGCTGGCGTACGAGTAGGGCAAAGTTGTAAAGTAATGAAGTGAATTTACGCGTTGACCTATGGCCCCGGGTATGGAAACAATGCTTAGTGCTTGCGATACTAAAGCCTCCAAAATGGCGCCAACGCTCGTCTACGTTCGCGTTCTACCTGTCTTTGGAGCACACACACACACACACACACACTCCCACAAAGAAGAAAACAATAGAATCGACATTTTATCGGTGGAAAGCGACCACCCGGCGTGCGCCCCCTTTTTGTTGTCGTTGGTGATCGAGCAACGCTCGGGGACGCTTCCCTTTATACAATCAAGATTCATTGCAAACCATTACGAGCGAGGGTTTTGTTCAAGTTGTCTAAAACATAGCAAAAACTGACCAGAAAAAACACACACACACACACACACACACACACACACACACACACACACACACACCGAATCTCCCTCTCTATACTGTCCGTTCTTTCGTGTTTCTACCCGCTTTGTAATGATGGTGTCAATGTGCTCGAAAACATCACTTTAAGTTTCATCGTTTTGGCAAACAAACGTCACCTCGCTTCCAGCAGTTGCTCCTAACTCTGCTGCCTGTGTGTGTGCTTCGAGGATGTGTGTCCGATTTCCGGACCAGAGTTCAGCACACACACACACACACACACGCACACACGCATAGGGACAGTGTATATTCGTTGTGTTTCCGGTTTTGTGTGGTGGTAGAACAGAATACTCGAAACCACACAACCGTGCGCACCAATTTGTCGCTTGGTTTGTGTGTGTGTGTGTGTGTTTTTTTTGGGCGAAAGGATAAGACAAAACACAACGAAAAAAAGGACAAAACTTTGACCTACTTTGAAAGGGGAACTCACCGAAACAGAGGGTGGTGGGGTTCGGTGGTTATCGATAGCGGAAAATGCAACACTCGGTGCACTGTTTTCTTTTACACATTGCCTGTGTCAAATCACGCTATCCAGCAATGGCCAGCGCGGTGGGTAAGGTTAGCGCGTGTGTGTCAGTTGCACTATGGGCGCTTGAATGTAAATGGTGTCGTAATGTGGCAATTTGATTTTTTAGTTTAATTTTTTGGTTTGCAATTTAAATTAAAAAATATATCAGCTCTATACATAAATAAGTTTTGCCGATGTTTATACAGGTGTCGTTTACATAAAATATTTACTTTAGTAAAATCTGGCAACACTGTTTTTTTTTTTAAAGATTCATCTTCAGGGTTTGTTTGCCCCTTAGCTGTCATTTCTTCAATTAGTAAACAAAGCTTTTTTCCTGCGTGGTTGCAAAATGAATACTTCTCTTCTTTCTTGGCCTAACGACCTCTTAGGTCATGCCTGCCATTTTTGGCTCAATAGACTTATTGATACCGCATAGTTGGATAGTCAGTCCTCACTATGGGGGAACGGCGCCAAGGTAATGCGCTGTGCATTTGGTGGGACCAGCTGGGTGTGGTGTACCACGAAGTGCTGGAACCAAAACGAAACCATCACGGGTGACGTTTACCGATGACAACTTATGCGTCGCGCATCGAAGGAAAAAAAAGGCCCCAGTACCGCGACCGGTCATGACAAAATCATTCTGCTGGTCTCTCCAATTCCTAGGCTTCGCGGATGACATCGACATCATCAGGCGAACATCTGTTGCGGTGTGTGATGCGTACACCCAACTTTAGTTAGGCGAGGCCGATAGGATTGGTTTGAGGATCAATGCGACGAAGACAAAGTACCTGGCTGCCGGGGGCTCTGATTGTGATAGAGCACGACTCGGAAGCAGAGTGTTAGTTGACGGCGACTATCTCGAGGTAGTAGAGGAGTTTTTCTTCCTTGGCACGATCGTAACTTCGGATAACAACGTAAGCAGCGAAATCCGAAGGCGCATTGATCAGGGGAATCGTGCCTACTACGGACTCCACAAACTGAGTCCACACTTCCTGAGATCCAGAAGACTCCAACAACGCACGAAATGCGCCGTTTATCGCTCTCTGATACGGCCGATAGTCCTCTACGGGCACGAGACCTGGACTATGCTGGCGGAGGACACCAATGCACTCGCCATTTTCGAACGGTGTGTGCGAGCAGGGCGTGTGCAGAAGGAGAATGAACCACGAGCTAGCTGAGCTGTTTGGCGATGCAGACATGCTGTCGGTTGCCAAAGCCGGAAGGATACGCTTGGTTGGGGCGATGAGGATGACGGACTCGTGCCCTGCCAGGAGAGTGCTCGTCAGCGACCCGTTTGGCATGAGACGTAGAGGAGCACAGCGAACTCGGTAGCTGGATCAATTGGACTCAGACCTGAGGGAGATCGGATAAAGACGGGGGTGGAGGAGTGCAGCCATGGACCACTTTGGATTGCCAATTGGATGCCAGGCCAGTCTGTCTACTAGACGTGCTCCCTAGGAGCAGGCCAGGAAAGAAGTAGAAGATTGCGCCCTCCGACTCCGACAGCACTTCCAGAATTGTGCCGAACTGAAGAATTGGATCGAAACATGGATTGCAATCTGCCCAAAAAAAAAGGGGAAAAGGTAGTACAAAGCGATGGAAAGTGACTTTTCTGAATAAAATAGATGCCCGTTCGGGCCTATCAGGCTTGGAATTCTGTAAAAAAGCCGCCAAAACTTATTTTATACACCTGAAAGAAATTGTTCATTTCGACCGAATATGGGCTCTACAGTTTTAACCCACGAATTGCCCATTGTGCGTAACTTTCGTCTTCTGGGTGTAGTGCAGCGTACTAAGGAAGTGGTTCCCTGCTCTGCGTGCTACTAGCATAATTTTGTAAAACCGAACCGAAAGGATAAAAGAACGCGGAAATGGGCATCATCATGCGGTTATTGTACCTTTTTTTTCGAGGGGTAAATTTTCGTTACCGGTTTGCGGTTAAAAAGCGAAAGAAAGAGTGCGAGATTGATTAACTAAATATTCAATGTTTTTTTTTTAGTTTGCTTTCGATTCTAATTCCCTGTTTTGCACGATCCCTTAGCACGAGCACAAACGATTTTCCTGTTTTATTGTACAATCCTGCAAAGCAATTTGCTTTTCGAGGTTCCGGCGCTCAAATCCGTTTCACTGCGTTGCTAAACGACACCATTAGAGTTTGCATTTTAAAGCTACAAATCCAGCAGTGCACGCAGTGTCTTGTCACATTACGGTTTGTGCTACTTTTTCGCCCAGGTTTCAGCTCATTTCTTTATCGTCTTTGTTACACTGATGCACAAGGAACGCGAGCAGCAGCGCAAATGATGTGCATCCGTTCTCGTTACTTTTTTTTTGTTTCTAGCGCCGGCAGGAAAAAGGGGCCAACAGCTGAAGTCATAAAACCCCTTGGAAAAAAGAAACTTGTACCGACGAGTGTAAATGTCATCGAAAATCTCCCCAATGGAAAAGAAAAGCGACGATGTAGGACAACGAAATGAAAAGCTTTTGTAGTGTGAAGTGTAGCGCGAGACGTATGTCGATTACCACCCGAAAACTTCCTCATTTTGTACGCCCCCCACCCCGTTGTAACGTCCCCCGAGGGTAAGGGTAATTAATTATCCTAATCAAATCGCATCTCGCCGTATGAATTTCTACCGGGGCAAGTGTATATTTCCCCCACTGATGGACACTGATTAATGAAATTGGTAGATCCGTCCAACATACCTCTCACAGCACAAGCAACCGAAGCAGGCAAAACGGTCGAAACAAAACGAACGTGCATAAATAAACAACCCTGGACAAGCTTTCCCGCTTGTATTTTCCCCCGAAGCGGCAACATAAATTTCACCTCCAATCATAAATCACCGCGGCCAGACGGTGCGCAATGTGTGTCTCGGGCCGGAAACAGGGGGAGGGGTGACAAGGTGCAAGAAAACAGTATTTTTATTTCTTCTGGGCCAAATGCCAACGGCAAATCAAACTGCAAATTGGCCTACCGGGCGTGGAATGTGCGTGAGACCGATTAATTGCCGGTGTCTAGGAATGTCTCTCTCGTTGCGTCATGGAAGGTGGGACCGGCAATCATAATCGTGTGTGAGCAACACGTTCTAAAGTGTGTGTGTGTGTGTGTGTGTGTGTGTGTGTGTTTGTTAAACATGAAAAAGGCATGTGGAAGCTAGATTTTTTGTAGCGTATTGCATACTTTGGGGCGAACTAATTAATTATCGCACGAAGAAAATTTCCATGTTGTGTGTAGTAAAATTCTTTACATTCTTAACCTTTACAGAAAGCAAGTTTTAATCATTATAAATTAATTTTTTTATGCCACCCAACACAAAAACAAATCTAGTACCATTAGGTACTATTTTAGTGAACTACTGGGCGCCTCCATCGGCTGATAGTATTATCAGTTTTATTTTAAATATTATGATCATAATTTTTTGTTGTATTATTTTTATAAATGCTTTTTCTTTTTCTTCTTCATCGTCTTCTTCTTCTTTTTTTTCTTGACATAGTGGTCATTTCAGACTTGTTGATACCACGTAGATGGATAATTAATTCTCAGTACTGATTAATGAAATTGGTAGATCCGTCCAACATACCTCTCACAGCACAAGCAACCGAAGCAGGCAAAACGGTCGAAACAAAACGAACGTGCATAAATAAACAACCCTGGACAAGCTTTCCCGCTTGTATTTTCCCCCGAAGCGGCAACATAAATTTCACCTCCAATCATAAATCACCGCGGCCAGACGGTGCGCAATGTGTGTCTCGGGCCGGAAACAGACGGTACTGGTGGGGGGAGGGGTGACAAGGTGCAAGAAAACAGTATTTTTATTTTCTTCTGGGCCAAATGCCAACGGCAAATCAAACTGCAAATTGGCCTACCGGGCGTGGAATGTGCGTGAGACCGATTAATTGCCGGTGTCTAGGAATGTCTCTCTCGTTGCGTCATGGAAGGTGGGACCGGCAATCATAATCGTGTGTGAGCAACACGTTCTAAAGTGTGTGTGTGTGTGTGTGTGTGTGTGTGTGTGTTTGTTAAACATGAAAAAGGCATGTGGAAGCTAGATTTTTTGTAGCGTATTGCATACTTTGGGGCGAACTAATTAATTATCGCACGAAGAAAATTTCCATGTTGTGTGTAGTAAAATTCTTTACATTCTTAACCTTTACAGAAAGCAAGTTTTAATCATTATAAATTAATTTTTTTATGCCACCCAACACAAAAACAAATCTAGTACCATTAGGTACTATTTTAGTGAACTACTGGGCGCCTCCATCGGCTGATAGTATTATCAGTTTTATTTTAAATATTATGATCATAATTTTTTGTTGTATTATTTTTATAAATGCTTTTTCTTTTTCTTCTTCATCGTCTTCTTCTTCTTTTTTTTCTTGACATAGTGGTCATTTCAGACTTGTTGATACCACGTAGATGGATAATTAATTCTCAGTAAGCAATCGGAACTGGTTCTGATTTTCATTCCTTTTTGCGGAATCGATTCTAATTTCGAATCTATACTATCTTTCGATATCTATTCCCATTCCGGGACCGATTCCGAGCCTGATTCTGTAACCGATTCAAGACCTACCTTTCGGAATCGATTCCGCTAAAGTCGGAACTATCTGGAATGGATTCCAGTAGCACACTGACAACCTTTTATAGGCTTTTGGGTTGCGAACATTTTGTGTGTAACCGCATGCAGTTCCCACAAGAAACTGGTTTAAAAGTGAATTACTTTGTTGTTTTAGCGTACCTAGCTCAACCAAGACCTTCTCGCCGTATCAGTCTACTTTGACAGCTAGCAAAGAAAACGCCGTCTAGTGTAAATAACACCATGCAACTATTCCTCCAACCCAATACATCATTTCTGTCCCGATTCTACCGAATGGTGTTACGGTAACCGCTCATATTTGGAATTGAAAATCGCCCATTTCTTGAACTTGCTGAATTTTTATTTGCTACGATCAACCTTACCCATTAACCAGCGACTCCTCCCACCGCCGGGGTTTGTTTTTAACGATGTTTCAGTTTGTCTTCGAATGTATCGGGCCCGAAAAAACAACAAAACATGTTCTCTCCCTCCCGGGAGCTACGGGGACCGGTCATTAAATTGGAAAATAATGGCAATAAAAAGCACACGGGCAACGGATTGATCCCGACCGAAGACGGCACACACCACACACCCCCGCCGTCGTACGATGATGGAAAATATGCTGATTCGAGCAACTGCTCAAACATGCTGACTGTGGGTCGTCCGGACGCTCCAGACCAGCTCCAACTAGCGAAGAAAGCATTTTGCTGTGTCATTTGTTTTTTGACTTGTTTGTTTGGCACCACCCGAAACTACCAAACGAAAGCAAACCTTCGGGTGTTTCAGTTGGCGTGTCTAGTGTCTGGAAGGGTTACTTTTGTGTGTTTCGTGTTGACGTTCGGAGTTGTTGTTTTTGGGCGCGATCGAAAGGAAGCTACACTGCGAAATGGAGTATGGTGAATTGTTAAATAGATTTAAATGGTTCGCCACCCGCACTGCTATTTGCATTAGCACAATACCGCCATTATGGTAGCAAATTACATACACACACACACACACGTTAGCAACCGAAATTGACGGGCACGGACACGAATTTAGCGAACCAGTAGTGCCAATTTAAACCATTCATAAACACATTTCGGGCAGTGGCCATGTGGCGTCCGTGAATGTGGATGCTCATTTACGTTGCGCTTTGTGCGTCGCTCGTTGCTTTTACTCACCCACTGAAAATGGGACAGGCGAAAAAAGAAAAAATGAAACAAAACGAAACACAGAAAGAAAGCAATACATCGTCACAATGTGCTGGATGCTGAGTACACTGTTTTATTTTCCGTTCTGCGTCGAAACGTTGCGGCCTGCCGCAATTTATTTTACATACCGAGCGTGTATGTGACCCATCCCCCTCCCCCCAGGTTAACCGGTGCTTGGACCACACCGGGAACGGGGGGGTAGCGAAATCGATCGTTCAATTCGTTCGCCAAAAAAGGCCATCGAACGGTGGACGGACGGACAAAGATGAAGTTTGTGGACCACCGTGGCGTGCTCTGCTGGACTGGGCAAATAATGTCATCCAACGTTGAGAGAGCAGGAGGGGGAGAGGGAGGGAGGGGGGGAGGGGGGGGGGGGGGGGTGTTTTGCACGAGAAAAGGAAGCATACGTGGGTCTTCTTGGGCTTGGGAAGCGTTCGGTTTGGATATATTAACTCACGGTGCAAAAGGGGGGGGGGGGGGGGGGGGGATCTGAAGATGGGGAAAGGGGGAAGACATCAATCGGGACGGTGGTTGACAGTGTGTGCCACAGTTTTATCCACCTGAGAAAACCCAAACAAATCGACTTTATTCTCAAATTACCCCCTTAAAGGTATGCAATTTGTAATACGCTTGTAAAATACTTCTTGTAGTGATCAGACTTGTACGTCATTGATATGGGAATGGACGCTGACAGGACAATGGTAATGTGGTCTCAACCTTGCCATTGTTCCTATATCCTACCCTACCACAGCACCGCATATTCTCGGTACAATTTCATTTACTCCCGCATGTATGCAAATCGTAATGTAATGTTATCCCTTTTGTGAAATTAATTCAACCACATTCAACCTAAATAAAGGTACGCTCGTGCAACACTGTAATGTGGGACCGGCTCAAACTACCATCCCATCCGAAACGGTCCTAATTATCCCCGGGGACGCCCATTACCGGTTTCGTTTCGATGACTGCTGCTGCTCTGACATGGTGCGCGCCCGTTGTTTTTTTTTTTTTTTTGTTGGCAGCATTATTGGCAACATCATCAGCTCATTAATAGCATTCGATTATGATTTGCTAGCAGAATGTCGCGCACACACACACACACACATACGGTACTGGATGCACTCCAAAAATGGAG
Source organism: Anopheles maculatus (assembly GCA_002091835.1). Taxonomy (NCBI): domain Eukaryota; kingdom Metazoa; phylum Arthropoda; class Insecta; order Diptera; family Culicidae; genus Anopheles; species Anopheles maculatus. The sequence goes on along the minus strand of LULA01017124.1, from coordinate 6,536 downwards.
ATTCCGAGCTGGGGCGTTGTGTTCCTGGATGGTGGGCATTTATTCATGATAATTTAATTTAGCCGAACCCGCCAAGGCACATAATTGGAAATTGATTCCGTTATGGTTTTGTGCCTACCCTCGTCGAACGAGTGTAAGTAGGAAGGGGGGGAAGGAAGGAAGGAATGTTTGCTTGAATGTTGTTTTTTTTTGTCATATTGGTGTGTGGTGCGCACATCACGCTGTTGCGGTTGTGAGAGCGTACTTGTGAACCGTACTCCCCGTCTGTCGGGTTGGTAACGCAGATGCGCAACAGCTGGATTGGTCCGCTGAGCAAAATGATTTATTATCGCCGGTCCCGTTCGGTGGGAGATGTTGAGGGGAGGGAGGTAATTTATGAGGTTCTTGTGCTTTGTGCCAAGTTGCCAAGGCAGAGGTTACGGCCAGCATCCAGCGGGCGGCAGTTACTTTTGGAACTGTTGTTACAGCGGGTCCTAGAGCTGGAGTTTACTGTTGAAGAAGTGTCGAAGACTTCTGGTGACAGATTCTTCAGTCTCGAATATCTAAAAGTCATATATTCCATACAGGCATCAGCGCGGTGGCGCACTCAAATGGTGCTTTAATTTTCCGATCAAGCACACACCCCATGGGCTGCCAAGATCAATCAGTGTGGTGATCGTACCGACCGATTGCATCCGCAACGCTGCAACGTATGGAGCGCAAAAAAAATCCTCCATACCGAACGCTACCGTGGACAAACCGTGGTGAAATTCAACGCAATGCAATCAACGCTGGAATCTAAGTTGTTGAAGCAAAAAGCGAGAGAAAAAAAACACACACACACACATCCAAAGCCATAATGCGTCACTACCATCTAGAGCAGAATTGCACATAGGCGGTAGTGAAGCTGGACGACGTAGCGGAAGAGCATCATCGATGGAGCGTGGTTCGCGGTTATGCGTTGACGCGCCACGTCATGAATTATTCAAACGGAAAATTAAAACATTAGGCCGGCCCAAACATGGCCACCCATGTTTGGAGAGGCGGATCGCACATTGGAGCATTTGATCTGAAGCCGCCGAACCAGTCAGCAATTGGACGCGGTGGTCGCGCCGTTCCCAAGCGAGGCCCTGCAAGCTCCAGTAGCCCACCCACCCGGAAGCAGTCGGAACTCACCTGCGGCAACAGTTAGATGGGGAAAGATGTGTGCCGTCTGGAGTAGGAAGACACCGGCCGACAGCTGCAACCCGTGCGCGATACAGTTGATGAGGATGCCGATGTACGTGACGAGCCAGCCCCAGCCACCTTCCGGATAGTAGTGCTGCTTGAGCGTTATCAGCTGGCGGAGATCGGCCACGAGCCGCGCCCCGTACGGTATCTTCAGATCGTGATGGCGATGGTGGTGGTGATGGTGCCGGTGCCGCCGGCCGGACGAACCGACGTCCGAACCGTAGCCGAGATTGTTGAGTCCGCTGCAGGAACCGCTGGCACTCAGCGCCACACCAGAATCTTCCCGGGAGTTCGTCAGGTGGGGCAGCGAGTGTGAGCGCTGCAGTGCCAGCGGCCGCATCGTATCGTTCGACGAGAATGACATCCTTCGCGGTTACAGTTTCTTTGGTAAGCTAGCCGAGGGCACGCTACAAGTGCACTGGCCGTATGCCTATGCTGCGTTCGAGAGAGTTTGCGGGAAGGTGCGGGCTTAATTCTACCGCTTGGCAACACTGCGTACGCACGCGTAAGGTAGACTGGACACTGGGGCACCGTTCGTACACATCCACACCGCTTCTGCGGTAGTCACTCGGTATCGGTGAACACCGCACACAAACGACCGACAACACTCGATGCCACCGGTGCGAACGTACCAGTCGCACATAGTCTCTGGCCGACTGTTGGGTTGGCGTTGGTGAAACAGGTAGGCCGTATACTGGTCCTCGTTGCCCTAGCCCCGGCACTAGGCCGGGCATGCTGAGTGGTACCGGTACCGGCGCGGGACAGCCAAAGATATCGCCCTGCACAACACGAGTCTTGACCGGTGTTATTGCTTTGGGTTAATTGCAACGATAGCGACAATTAACTGTCTTGCTTGCTTTCGTACCTGGTGGAGCACACGCAGATGGGTTCACTACGCTTCACACATCATCACCAGTGGTGCACCAGCTCGCTCAACATCTTCTTCGCTGTGTGCAGTAACGGTGAAGCGAGAAAACCCGATCGAAGTAAGACCGTGCAGGTAAACGGGAAGCGTAAGGAGTGAAGGCAAGCAGAACCGTACATCTGCTGGAAGGAGGGAGAAGGTGAAGGCAATAAACAAAAAACAACAAGCGAGATAAATGATGACCGGTTTCTGCATTTGTTTTTGTTTTAGCAACATCGGCTGGACGCTATCTCGCTTGCACGCGCCATCTAAAAAAAAACCCACACAAACACACCCGCCCCGAAGTGGAGCAGCGTTTGCCAAATTAGAACGATTCCTTCGTCCAGCTCATCAGTGCGCACAGCGTGTACGTGGCTCGCTGTGGTTAATCAATTACTTATCTACGTATCGTTCGCCGAACCATCAAGCCCACCAGTAGCCAACAGGTTTGCTACCTCGCTGCGTAAGTACGGTACCAAAACGACGAATCGCGTTGCGTGCTGGGTGTCTTGTCTTGTTCGCTGGTGGCGTTGTTTGCCTTTACGCCACTCACGCCCTCCCCCTCCCTGCAAACGTGTCAATCGGCCGTGCCAACGTTGATGGACGTGCGACAAACGTGCCGACTAATTCCTCATTATCGGTTCATTCTGTGTGTATGTGTGTGTGTGCTGGTGCTGGTCCTTCTGCTGGACGCCCCGGCCAGATCGAGTCGGTAGAAGATGGATCAGGGTTTCGAACAGTTCCCATCAGTTAGATATCCTTAATGGCTAGCCGGATTCGACTGCTGCTTACTTTGTTTCTGTTGCTTCTTTCTTTTCTCTCTCTCTCTCTCTCTTCAGTGGCGACCACACGGTTTTTGATGCCTCACGCATGCTGACAGGTTGATTGGCACGTGTTGATTGACGACGGCATTTTCCTGTCTACTTGTGTCTGCATGTGTCTATCGTTCCCATCGATATGATTGGAGCGTCTGCGTGTGTGTATGTGTATTTTTGCACATCGATATCGGGCCCACAACGACGACACGACCAGCTGAAAACCACTAACACACTAAGGCAAACGGTGATGGGAAGAAGATTTCTGTTTTCCCCAGAGCATGCCAATTTGCTGACCGGTGAAAGATATGATGACGCGCATGACGTATCGCATATGCTACAGATGGCCATTAGATCGGAGTAAAACCCTGGCGCGTTAGTGACAGACAAACGTCAACAGGGCAAGAATCTATCACCGTACCGTCTATCACCGGGTTAGTGTCAGAATCTTCGGTTTCCCCACGTACGGGGCGAAAGTGGTTCTGGTTTGGTAAACAGATATCCAGACGGGCATATCGGTCCATCACTTCTGACCTTTTAATGAATGGTTTTATTTCACTTGCAGGCAAACACATACACACACACATACATGTTTGCTGCTGTTGCTGGAGTACCCTCAAAACCCCCACGGCGCAATCCCGACGGAGTGACCCCATTAATGGATGGCGCGCGCGATTGCCGAAAGACGAGCACGGCCATAATCCGGATTCCATTAGTGGTGGATGTTGATGGGCTGTACGCGTACCGACAGGCTTACTGCTAATGAACGCTGGCAAGGTTCTGCTAGTGGCAGCGAAATGTGCTCGCACTTCATCTGCACAGACATTTGGAGACGCACTCCCAACGGTTCGAAAAGAGACCTGACCTGGTGTCTGTGTATCGTCCTGATGTGATTAATCATCATCACGCATCGATAGAGATCGATGTTGGTGCTTCGACTCTCACCAGACCGCAATCGTCTGCATAAAGGCTTATCGAAGTAGTCAGGCTTAGGTAGTTGTCGTTAGTTATATTGCGAAACAAAGGAAATGTACCGTGCATATAAGCTGTCGAAATTGAGGAGCTGTAAAGCAATTGCGCTTGATTGTTACTCGTGAGGTGAATAGGTGTAGGAACATCCGTATGTTAAAGAGTAACTAGTTTCTACCGATAATTGAATCCTCGATAGAGATGCCGGTGCCTAAACGGCTCACTAAAAGATTCGGATCACCATGACGGCTCTCGACAGAGACATCGGAAACGGGTGTGTTTCACAGGACAGTAACGGGGATTCGTTTGATACAACCAAGGTCCAAAAATCATGCGCATAGTACCGGGTAAACAATGACCTTGCGTAGGCATGGCATCAGCACGAAGTTTTTTGCGTTCCCTTTCATGCTTATCGTCGTAACGATCGCACGTGCCATCGATTACCGATGCTCATTGGTTGCCATTCTCGAAAGCCTGTCCCGCTGTGTAGGACCCAGTACAACGCTCGGCCTTCATGTGTCTCGACCGGTTCGGCTTTTGGTTGTCGAATTTACGGAGCGCCAAAAGTACGCGCACAGGAGTTCCTTCCACAAAGATTGCATACGACAACACCTAATGGAATAGGAAGAGCAAATTACTCACAATTAAACGAAACATTACTACCGATGGTCCAACGCACTGTTACACATCCACCATTACTAATGGTGCATGTTTGAACGACCTGATGCTGGTGCTCCACACGTAAGCGAAACACAACAGGAAGGCGCCAGAAGGTGGCACACAATGTGGACGATTAAATAATTTCTCGCACAGTTCATAAATCGTGTCTCGTGTGGTACACACTGCACACACACACACACACACTTCCACACCCACACGCCCATCGCACATCCGCGTAAGGATGACAATAAACATCATAACAATAACAGTAAGCAGTCAGGCTGTAAATATCATATTTCATTACGGGCAGCACCCGCGCGTACACGTACGGTTTGGTTTGCGTGTTATGCTTTACGCGACCCACACGGTCCCTTGATGCCGCCATCCTTGTTGCACATGCGTTCCTGTTGCGCTTCAATATATATATCGAACATGAAAGCAACCTTGTCCATCGTGATGATGATGATGATGATGATCGTTTCGAGCAGTCATAAAGACAGCAGCATCAACCCAACGGTCCGTTTACGCTACTCGCTCTCTCTCTCTCTCTCTCTCTCTCTCTGCACATCGATTTACGGGCGTCGTGCTACAATTTTTGCCCGGTTCGGTAGGTTTATTGTTTTTTGTGCCTTTCTCCACGCACGCAAACCCATCGCCTCGCGCTCTTCTCCTTGCGATGAAGCTTTCATCAAATGATACTTTATGTTTGTTTCGCTGCTTCGCCTGCCGCATCTCGATCAGTCACGCGAATAGTGTCGCGCTGCGACTCTTAATTAAATGTTATTGCATTTAACAACAGCTTAATCGAACGGCTGGGACGAGCTGGACCACGGGTGCAATGATCAATGGGGTTTGACGTTTCACAGTCGGTCGATTTGTGTCGTGTGAACCGTATGGCGTGTTTTTTGGTACATCTGCTAAAGCAGGAACATTGCTCGTCAGGACCAAGGAAAGTAAGAAAACATACGAAAACTGACAAAAAAGTTTTTCCTAATTACATTCAAAAACGAATTGCAAACAGTTGTTGTTACTTGTTGTTAAAGCGTTAGCAATTATTCGTTTACAACTCCATTTTCATTAGTTTGTGATGGCCAAACCATGATACCCTGAGCTATCGGAATACGACGCACAAAGCTCCCGTAGCGACGGCAGTTGTCAACGCGAAATTAGCCGATATAAAATCCTGTCGGTGACCTGCACTTATTTAGCACTAGCAAGCATATTCAGTAACGATTAGTTTAAGCCAAGGAATGCTAGAAATTGGCAGACCAAGCCACCGCCGGCGGTACTCGATTAGCCGAACAGTATCGATTTAGCATTTCAAAGCGATCTTTTCTCGCAAACCCGAGATTGTCACTAAGCGTGCTACGATTGTATCTCTACCTCGTGGGAATCACTGACAGGACACTGTTCGTTCAGTTGATGGGAACGCGTCCCATTATTGGGTCGTTCAGTTTTGTGGTCCATCTATCCCCGCACAAAGCAAAGGGAAAAGGTGCGTGAATACCATCCGACGCTAATCGCCGGGTCTTATCGTTAACATTTATCGCGTCCTTTCAGTCTAACCACGTGTGAATGGACGTTGAATTCTTGCTTTTATTGAGTGTTTATTTTGCTGGGAGGAGGTGAATAATACCAAGATCTTGCATACGGCACTGCACCACAGCTAGGTGCACAAAATCATGAAAGTTCAGCTAGTCGAATGGATGTCTGTGCCACGAATGAAATGTCGTGCTCATATTCGACGGTGACATTTAATGTATGGCGCTTTGATAATCTCTCTCCTCGGGTGTTTGTTTTTTTTTTTTATTTCTTTACGGCGCTGTGTACTACTTTCGAATTTACCAACGTTTTCCTTAAACAATTTAAGCTTTTAAAATCGTAGAACTGCAACAACTGTTCAACAACATCAACATCCGACCGAGCGACAAATTATACCCCAAAACAGCGATACTCGTTGTACGGGCCTGGCGCCATTT
>LULA01017123.1:0-15879 GCA_002091835.1 Anopheles maculatus | reverse complement strand
CCGAAAGGTTTGGCGATATCGAATCCACATGATTTTCGACAGGTATGCACACACACACACACAACCTCTTCATCCTTCGACCGTATTGACACGATTGTTCCGTTTATCTTTAGGTATCCGCCATCATCGACGTCGACATTGTACCCGAAACATGCCGACGAGTACGTTTACTGAAACATGGCAGTGAAAAACCTTTGGGATTCTACATTCGGTAAATTAGCCCGTTTTCGCACGATGCGTGCCTAATATTGTTGTACGATAAATAATGGTACTATTTTATCGGTTTTCACACATTAGCGATGGTACATCGGTGCGGGTTACTGCTAATGGACTGGAGAAGCTGCCGGGAATATTTATTTCTCGCCTCGTACCAGGCGGATTAGCGGAAAGTACGGGCCTGTTGGCAGTTAACGATGAGGTACTGGAGGTTAACGGTATAGAGGTGCTAGGTAAAACGCTAGATCAAGTGACGGACATGATGGTGGCCAACAGCTCTAATCTGATCATCACGGTAAAACCCGCCAACCAGCGAACCCTAGCTCCACCGAGGCGTGGTTCATTCTCGCGCAATAGTCAGTTATCCGGTGGGTCGCACCAGTCGCAACATACGACGGGTTCGGACGAAAACGACCAGGATGACCAGGACGAGGTGGTAGACCTCATCGAAGCTGTCACGCTTGAGGAGAGCAATCTCATCTCCCAAAAGGACGGCGTGTTGCATTTGTAGGCGCTACCGTTTATCTACGATACCACATTTTCCAACTCGTCCAACTGCACTCGTCTACATCCGCTCCAAATCTGGCGTTTCCCAAAAGAATATTGCACGTGGTCCGGGGGAACAAACATTAAATCACCAACCGAGGGCAGAACGTGTACGGTAATGATTGCATTTGTGGGAAGGTATTTTCGTGCTCTCGGTCAACTGCTAAATGAATTTTAAGCGAATGGAAACTCTACAGAAAGTGCCTGGCAGTTATCATCCGATGTTAAAGTCGATGTTGGATTTTTTTATTGAAGATGTACGTACAAGTTCGGCGGAAGCATTTGTTACTTACTTGAAATCGTTACTTAATGCAACAAAAAGACACTTGTGCGGGGGGGCAATAGCAAACACATTCCAATCCATCGTCTACACACCACAATGCCTGCAATTTTATATCCTATATTCAAGGGTGAAAAGAAGTTTGAATGGTTTTTGTTCTCGTTCACTAATTTTCTAGCGAACGTGGGTCGTTGGTCCATTGTGATAAAAGCGTCAAAACGGCTAAAGCTAAGAGATACAAATTTTAACAGTATATTTGAAGTTTCAGTGTGCATACCGTGCCTTTCGAAATTGTCTGTGGACGAACGATCCGCATACATGATGCTGGAGTTAATGCAACAAATATATCTCCAAACCATTGATCAAACAAATTGGCATAGTAAATACAAGAAACAATACACCCGTAATAGAGAGCTTACGACGCAATCAAAAAAGCATGTTTGATTTAAGTCAACAGATGTACTTCAATATACATTTAATACTAAAGAAAAGAACAGTTTTACGGACGGCAACAGCACATAATCGTTGGAAATGGGGGGTAAACAATCGATAAGACAAAAAAAGAGTACGATCGTTTTCTTGCTCCTTAACGATCGCGCAAAAGTAGCAAGCCATAATATGGTTCAGAACGCAACGATTCGGAAATTGGTTCGTCAATTATACAAGTGCACATTGGCAGTGTTCAATTAACCAATTGTGGTACGGATTAAATTATCTGTTGGCAGTTAACGATGAGGTACTGGAGGTTAACGGTATAGAGGTGCTAGGTAAAACGCTAGATCAAGTGACGGACATGATGGTGGCCAACAGCTCTAATCTGATCATCACGGTAAAACCCGCCAACCAGCGAACCCTAGCTCCACCGAGGCGTGGTTCATTCTCGCGCAATAGTCAGTTATCCGGTGGGTCGCACCAGTCGCAACATACGACGGGTTCGGACGAAAACGACCAGGATGACCAGGACGAGGTGGTAGACCTCATCGAAGCGGTCACGCTTGAGGAGAGCAATCTCATCTCCCAAAAGGATGGCGTGTTGCATTTGTAGGCGCTACAGTTTATCTACGATACCACATTTTCCAACTCGTCCAACTGCACTCGTCTACATCCGCTCCAAATCTGGCGTTTCCCAAAAGAATATTGCACGTGGTCCGGGGGAACAAACATTAAATCACCAACCGAGGGCAGAACGTGTACGGTAATGATTGCATTTGTGGGAAGGTATTTTCGTGCTCTCGGTCAACTGCTAAATGAATTTTAAGCGAATGGAAACTCTACAGAAAGTGCCTGGCAGTTATCATCCGATGTTAAAGTCGATGTTGGATTTTTTTATTGAAGATGTACGTACAAGTTCGGCGGAAGCATTTGTTACTTACTTGAAATCGTTACTTAATGCAACTAAAAGACATTTGTGCGGGGGGGCAATAGCAAACACATTCCAATCCATCGTCTACACACCACAATGCCTGCAATTTTATATCCTATATTCAAGGGTGAAAAGAAGTTTGAATGGTTTTTGTTCTCGTTCACTAATTTTCTAGCGAACGTGGGTCGTTGGTCCATTGTGATAAAAGCGTCAAAACGGCTAAAGCTAAGAGATACAAATTTTAACAGTATATTTGAAGTTTCAGTGTGCATACCGTGCCTTTCGAAATTGTCTGTGGACGAACGATCCGCATACATGATGCTGGAGTTAATGCAACAAATATATCTCCAAACCATTGATCAAACAAATTGGCATAGTAAACAAAAAAAAAACAATACACCCGTAATAGAGAGCTTACGACGCAATCAAAAAAGCATTTTTGCTTCAAATCAACAGATGTACTTCAATATACATTTAATACTAAAGAAAAGAACAGTTTTACGGACGGCAACAGCACATAATCGTTGGAAATGGGGGGTAAACAATCGATAAGACAAAAAAAGAGTACGATCGTTTTCTTGCTCCTTAACGATCGCGCAAAAGTAGCAAGCCATAATATGGTTCAGAACGCAACGATTCGGAAATTGGTTCGTCAATTATACAAGTGCACATTGGCAGTGTTCAATTAACCAATTGTGGTACGGATTAAATTATTCAATATCACCCCACATTCAATGAAAACGCAGCTCACATGTTAGATCGGCAGTTTCATACACAAAGCAAAACTCACAACAGCTAGCTACTTCGCAATACCAAATATGTTAAGGCGTCGCGCAAGTGTATGTACTTAAGGCCTTTGAAAGACACAAGATTACACTTTTCGCAGATAGACATATGGTGTTATAACCCAAAACAAAGCAACGGTAAAACGTGCGACCGTTTACAGTTTACGATAGCGAGATAACGAGAAAAAGTGGTAGAGTTTGGATGTAGGAAAATGAAAAGTCACGTACACCACTGGCACAATGGATGGAAACACACGTATGAAATGCAAAAGTGGGAATGTTCATAACAGTTGGCAGCTACCAGCTGGTATAGAAGGTAAAGCAAAGCAAAACATGCAAGGCGTGGTGCAAAGTTAATATAGCCGTTACTATACTTTTATCCATCCTCACTGTAGAAACACGGTGCTCGATCATCATAGCCGGCCGGTTTCGGTACACCTAGACTGTCCTAAACCAATTCGTTCCGTTTCCCCCTTCCTTGTTCAAGAGTATAGCTTCGCCCTTATATGTGCGAACATTATTACACAGTATTTTTTTTTGTTATTATTCGCTTAGTTATAGAACAAATAGAGAGAAATGACAGAGCGGTAGAAGCAGAACATATTGCAACGCAAACAAAAGAAAAACACCACTTTTCGGTATTTAAAACAAGAATCACCCAACTTTTGCGACTTATACTCACTAGCGTAGTTTAATATACATACATACACACACACACACCCATTCGTACGGTGCGCGTCATGTCGTTTGCCTCTCACGTGATGGGCACTATGTACGTTGGCCATCGAAAACAAAACAAATACCCGATTGCCTTAACAAACGAAATGCGTCCACAGTCGTTTGAGGAAGGAAATAAAGATAAAGGACCACATACTTAAACATTCCTGTACTTTCAACACACTCACACACACACATACATTCCGTGCACAGTCGTAGATAAAACGTTAGGGTCTTAAAAACTGTTTACAAAGAAAAAAATATATTATAAACTTTTTATGAATGAACTTGGGACATTTTTTGTGTTTTTTTTTCACTACATATAGTCTTACGATATTTTTTACGAACGCTCGTGTTACGTACAGGATCGATTATTTATCGTTCCGTTTCGCGTTACCTATTATCTGATCTAGGCTCCGGTGGGCTGGTCATGTCATGAGAAGGGCACCGGACGACCCAGCCCGTAAAGTCCTTTTAGGCCGTCCACATGGACAGAGGAGGCGTGGTAGGCCCAAACTGAGATGGAGTGATGGCGTAGATGCGTCCGCCAGAACGGCCGGGATACTTGATTGGCAGACGACGGCGCTAGACCGTGAGCGGTATCGAGGATTGTTGCAGCAGGCCAAGACCGCGAAGCGGTTGTAGCGCCTGATAAGTAAGTAAGTAAGTATTATCTGATGGTGATTTCCATAAGTCATCGCAATCTAAAAATTAGTCCAGATTATATTTTTCTCCCGATTGAAGATCATGAATCTGAAAAGTGCAATCATAAGGGGGTTAGTATATTTCAAGGACAGTATCACCCAAACTCCACTGCTCATGTACCTCTTTTTCTTTGTCGTGGATCTCCATCAGCAAGCTGTCCAGCTTGTCCTGCAACCGTTGGCGCAAAGTTTGATTCTCGATCGTGCGAATTTCCTGCTCCTTTTGATTTCGCTGCGTTTTGAGATCGCTGATCTGGCGCTGCAGTTCGTAAATGCGCGCATTATTGTTGGTGCTGGCGGTGGCACTATTGGCGTTACTGTTCTGACTATTTCCATAACCACCGTGCGGCATGTCGGACGAATCGTTATCGGAATCCAACCGTGAATTGTCACCGTGAAAGAAGGTCATGGATTTCGAACCGCCCGCACTGCTAGTGGGTCCCGTGTCGGGCCGACGAGCCGCCCGGTAGCCACTGCCACTCGAACCAGCGCCACTAAACATGCTTTTGTTAAACTCCAGCGCAGGGTTACGTTCGGTCTGCTGTGTGCCTTGGTACGAGCTAGAATCGGACAAACGGCTATCATCGGCTTCCGCCGACAACCGGCTGCTCTCATCTATGTCGATATTTTTGTTGATCGGGTTATCTTCTTCATCGGAATCGGAAACTTCCTCTCCAAAGATATCGTGCTCTCCCACGTCTTTGTTGTGGTCCCCTTTTTTCGTGTTCTTCGACGGACTCTTGTTCGGTGCTCCCGTCTCCGTGCCCGACCCCGGCGAAGGTTTGTTCGGATCCTCGTCCTCGGTGATTAATTCCCACTTTACGTTCACCGCTTCGTTATCGACCCGCAGCAAACGTTTTACCTCCTTTTCTATCTCCGGTGCCTCGACGTATTTCTTCTTGAGAGTTTTGCGAAAACGACGCTTCCGTATATTCTTGCAAGGCGGCGTCACTCCGTGTGGCCAAAGGTACTTTTTGTCCACTTTGTTTGGATCTTTCTTCTTGTTTTTGTTTGGCGATTCCTCTTCGGCTGACTGTTGCTCGGGCTCCTCTTTGCAAATCATCTAAAAAAGAATAGTTTCATGAGTTAGCGTTATCCCAGCATTTAATGCATTGCGCAGTCGATTAGTCTACCATCTGGCATATGTCAGCAGTTTTGTAGAAATTTTTCGAGTCGATTGTTTTCAACGATTCGATGATCGTAGGAAGATCAACCACTTTTGCATGAAGTAACCAGTGGTCAAAACGAACTTCACCATATCGCAATTCATTCTCCAGCCGTATGAAAAGTCGATCCTTAAGATTATTGGCACCGCTTTGTATTGCTTCGCGCAGAGCAGCAGCCGGTTCCTGTGGACAAACTACAGGATTAAAACAGCACTGAACAAACAATGTTTTTACCTTAATACAACCTTGGGCATACGCATGATAATCTGCGTTTCCAGTTCTGCTCCATCGTCCTTTTTGCTATCCTGTTTTACGGGTTTATCGGGCATTTTTAATGAAATAGTGTTGTGAGCTTGATGCGTTTCACGTAAACATGCACGTATTTCTATTTACCAATTGCTACCATTACCAAGAGGTTTAGATGAAGCTGTGATCAAATGACATTTACAATCAATCGGATATTCTTATGTAGTAACGTGGATGACGAAATACGTATTTAAAATGACGCGCAATTCGGTTGAAGTCGTTTAGTACAATGATTTATTTTAATTAGCCTTTCTGCTCATATTTTGATTGTTGTAATTTAATACCAACACAAATAACTAAACCAGATAAGGTAGTAATATAAATGTACAATCGAAATTCAGAATTCTCTATTTTGATGACTATATTAAAGCTGATATTATTGTTGTTTTCAATATATATTTTTAAATACATTTGCCACATATCTGCATGACTAATGGTTTATACATTATATTTTCTTCATTGTCGTGTCGTAAAGGTAGCGTTGTTAATCTACTATTCCTCTTTGTAACATTAACCTTCAAGGTACGTCGAACGATCTGATGCGTTTTGCTTCCGGTCTGCTATCCTGGAACCGAACTGTAAAGCACGTTTCCGCAACACACTCGCTTGAGTTAAGCCTAGTTGATAGGCACACAAGCGCAACATAAGCTTGTCACCAATCCCGGGTCCAAGTGGATGATAACACCGTTGGTAAGCTTTTAAAGAACGAACCAACTTGATGAAATCTTCCTGTAGATAGGGAGTTCTAGGTGTTACGCCATTGTCACTAATTACTCTGTCATCCCGTGCCAGGTTTCTACTTGGCAAACGCTTCCAATCTAAATTTAATTCTGCCTCCAGTGCTTCATACGCTTTCTGGTATGTATCTACCGATTGGGCAGCAGAACTATGTCGTTCAAATGCTGCTTTGTGTCTAGTGTATCCACCGAACAGCTCATCGGCACCAGATCCCAACAAAAGAACCTGCAAAAGAAATTTGCATTTGAGCGAGATTCTACTTTTCTGCGGTCTGCTTTACTTACACGACTAGTACTGCTATAAGGTTCTCCGTTTATTTGCCCTGTTCCATTGGAAGCAAACCATAGTGCAGCACCCAACGATTCGTCCAACACATTTCGCAAAGGAAACACAAGATTGGCAACAGTTTTCCTATGCTCGTGCAATTCACATCGTGTGACGTTTATCTCAACAAACTGCCATATCCTAGAGATTTATGGAAGGATGAAAGAAATCAAAATCTGATTGGTTTGAGAGCATCTTGAAAGATTGACATTATTACCGATTTGGCCTCAAACGGCGCAACTCGTCCAACGAAGCCAATCCAGTCACTCGATCCGGCACGTTCCAGTCAATTATGGCTGGCTTCACATTCGAACGGTTTACCTTTTCAAAAGCCACATTCATCAAATCAATCGGACAGTTTGCTGGTATGAATTCATCTGCCAAAAGCGCTAGAATTGTACAATCTATTCCGCCTGAAAATAGTACACCGACTTTTGCATGAAAACATGTCGTTTGCGTTTCTAAACACATTTTGCAGTATTGTCTGGTATTAATGATACGCTCCGCGACTGAATTGCGCAAGGTACAGAGCAATTGGTTGCACATATTTTTGATTTCGGGGTGCCTGAGAAGATTGTCGAAAACATCTCCGTCCATCGATGATTCTTTTGCTAACAATGTATGAAAATTAAAAAGAACGTACTTAAAAGAAATGTACACATGTAATACTGGTTAATAAATCGTTACATCCGTTAGCTGATAATTAAGAAAATTACCTGCACATTGTGCATTTGTACTGGAGGATCTGTCAATTCAATGTATGGCCGAATGTTAATATTATTACAGAAAATCTGCTCAAGCTGAGCACAATCATTAGTCCACGGAAGCAAGCTAACAGAATACGGTTCGCTTACAATATCTAAATCGATAAAGTAAACTCCGTATGGTGGAAGTTCGTGGACGATGCTGGATGAAATGTTTCCTGAGACGATAGAAAAGAATCTTCATAAATATTCCACAAGGAGGTTTATGTTACCAAAGCCATTTTACCGCCAGCGCTTGAAATGAACACATTTCCATCATGTGTCTTCCCGAAGAGCAAAGAATTTCTACCAACAGCGTCACGAGCGAAGTAAATGCGGTTTTCTTCCTTCCTTAGGAAAATAACACTATATGGACCACGCAAGCTAGCAAACAGCTGGAATAGATCAGTTTCGTTTCGGCAGGTCTCAATCCTTTCCAGTAACCATAACGTATCGCTCTTGTTCATGTCTTCCCTAGGCTGGAAGATATCGCCATTGAATAGCAGCACCGTTTGATCACTTTCGATGGGTTGTGCGCATAGCGATACTCCCTGGTGCCATAGTACGGATCCATAAAATAGCACTCTCGCATTGTACCTCAGTGTGGACTCATGGTTTGGGCCGCGGTTTTTCAGAACATTCCTACACGATTGCAACTGAAAATCGATAAGTATGATCAATTCAAGCACTATTCTCGAACACATGATATACCTACCGTTTCATCTCCATCTGCAGAGTTGTTGTTAATGCAGATGTAGCAAAATATTCCACACATCGCAAAGACCGGTCAATTTTTTGGGCGAAAATAGCGTGCTCACGTTCCACACATTTGTTTACACACATTTCAATTCGTCGACTCGATCAAAACATGTCTGTCGAGTTTCGAAACAATCGACGAACTGAATTGTCAATCGCCTATTCCTTCCCCGATAAGGCACCCTGTATCTGTCACATTGAGTACCGCATTTGTTTTGAAAAAGGTATTTCACGTGGGAAACCGGTGGTATTGAAGTGGTAAAGCAAATTGAAGCATTTTCCCGACAAAATGGTAAAAAAGAAGATAGATAACCGCATCCGTGTGATGATCGAAAATGGTGTCAAGCTCGGTCACCGTACGATGTTTGTCATAGTTGGCAACAAAGCTCGCGATCAAGTGCCCATACTGTACGATATCCTGACCAAGGCATCGGTAAAAGCACGGCCACCGGTGCTGTGGTGCTACAAGAATAAGGACGAAGCTATCTCCAAGTAATTGTTCAAAAGAGCGTATTTTATTGCCTTGAGCTTATTTATCAACCGCACATTACGATATTCACTTCCAGTCATGGTAAAAAGCGAGCGAAGAAGATACAAGCCGGCAAGATCGATATCAACGAGTCCGATTTGTTCGACGCGTTTCGTGTAGCTACTACGATTCATGGCAGATACTATAAGGACACGCATACCATTCTTGGCAAAACGTATGGCGTGTGCGTATTGCAAGATTTCGAAGCCCTTACGCCCAATCTTTTGGCACGTACGATCGAAACGGTAGAAGGAGGTGGTTTGATCATTTTGCTGCTCAAAACGATCTCTTCCTTGAAGCAACTCTACACCATGAGCATGGATGTGCACAAACGATACCGCACGGAAGCACACCAGAACGTAACGTGTCGCTTTAACGAGCGCCTGATTCTATCCCTAGCCGACTGCTCCCGGTGTTTGTTGGTGAATGATGATTTAACGGTGCTGCCACTGTCTTCCCGTACGGCCGACGTAAAACCGATCGATGTGGCTTCTATTGAGCGCGATCAAAACGAGCAGCTTGCGGAGCTAAAAGAAAGCTTGGCCGATGCACCACCAGTAGGACCGTTGGTGAATCTTTGCCGTACGTACGACCAGGCGAAAGCCGTGGCTCAGTTTATCGATGCACTAGCGGAAAAGCAGCTCAAACCACCGACATCGCTAACTGCGGGACGCGGTCGTGGAAAATCGGCCGCCATGGGTCTAGCCATCGCTGGTTCAATAGCATTTGGCTACGTAAATGTGTACGTAACATCGCCATCGCCGGAAAATTTGATCACGCTGTTCGAGTTCATACTCAAAGGATTCGATGTGCTGGAGTACCAGGAGCACACCGATTACACGATCATACGCTCGACGAATCCGAACTTCAACAAAGCGATTATTCGCATCAATGTAACACGCAACAATCGACAAACTATTCAGTACATTTCCCCGTCGGATGCACATCTGTTAAATGCGGCTGATTTGTTGATTATCGACGAAGCAGCAGCTATCCCATTGCCGATGGTAAAAGCAATGTTGGGTTCTTACCTGGTATTTATGGCTTCTACCATCAATGGATATGAAGGAACTTACCAAAGCCATTTTACCGCCAGCGCTTGAAATGAACACATTTCCATTGTGTGTCTTCCCGAAGAGCAAAGAATTTCTACCAACAGCGTCACGAGCGAAGTAAATGCGGTTTTCTTCCTTCCTTAGAAAAATAACACTATATGGACCACGCAAGCTAGCAAACAGCTGGAATAGATCAGTTTCGTTTCGGCAGGTCTCAATCCTTTCCAGTAACCATAACGTATCGCTCTTGTTCATGTCTTCCCTAGGCTGGAAGATATCGCCATTGAATAGCAGCACCGTTTGATCACTTTCGATGGGTTGTGCGCATAGCGATACTCCCTGGTGCCATAGTACGGATCCATAAAATAGCACTCTCGCATTGTACCTCAGTGTGGCAATCCTTTCCAGTAACCATAACGTATCGCTCTTGTTCATGTCTTCCCTGGGCTGGAAGATATCGCCATTGAATAGCAGCACCGTTTGATCACTTTCGATGGGTTGTGCGCATAGCGATACTCCCTGGTGCCATAGTACGGATCCATAAAATAGCACTCTCGCATTGTACCTCAGTGTGGACTCATGGTTTGGGCCGCGGTTTTTCAGAACATTCCTACACGATTGCAACTGAAAATCGATAAGTATGATCAATTCAAGCACTATTCTCGAACACATGATATACCTACCGTTTCATCTCCATCTGCAGAGTTGTTGTTAATGCAGATGTAGCAAAATATTCCACACATCGCAAAGACCGGTCAATTTTTTGGGCGAAAATAGCGTGCTCACGTTCCACACATTTGTTTACACACATTTCAATTCGTCGACTCGATCAAAACATGTCTGTCGAGTTTCGAAACAATCGACGAACTGAATTGTCAATCGCCTATTCCTTCCCCGATAAGGCACCCTGTATCTGTCACATTGAGTACCGCATTTGTTTTGAAAAAGGTATTTCACGTGGGAAACCGGTGGTATTGAAGTGGTAAAGCAAATTGAAGCATTTTCCCGACAAAATGGTAAAAAAGAAGATAGATAACCGCATCCGTGTGATGATCGAAAATGGTGTCAAGCTCGGTCACCGTACGATGTTTGTCATAGTTGGCAACAAAGCTCGCGATCAAGTGCCCATACTGTACGATATCCTGACCAAGGCATCGGTAAAAGCACGGCCACCGGTGCTGTGGTGCTACAAGAATAAGGACGAAGCTATCTCCAAGTAATTGTTCAAAAGAGCGTATTTTATTGCCTTGAGCTTATTTATCAACCGCACATTACGATATTCACTTCCAGTCATGGTAAAAAGCGAGCGAAGAAGATACAAGCCGGCAAGATCGATATCAACGAGTCCGATTTGTTCGACGCGTTCCGTGTAGCTACTACGATTCATGGCAGATACTATAAGGACACGCATACCATTCTTGGCAAAACGTATGGCGTGTGCGTATTGCAAGATTTCGAAGCCCTTACGCCCAATCTTTTGGCACGTACGATCGAAACGGTAGAAGGAGGTGGTTTGATCATTTTGCTGCTCAAAACGATCTCTTCCTTGAAGCAACTCTACACCATGAGCATGGACGTGCACAAACGATACCGCACGGAAGCACACCAGAACGTAACGTGTCGCTTTAACGAGCGCCTGATTCTATCCCTAGCCGACTGCTCCCGGTGTTTGTTGGTGAATGATGATTTAACGGTGCTGCCACTGTCTTCCCGTACGGCCGACGTAAAACCGATCGATGTGGCTTCTATTGAGCGCGATCAAAACGAGCAGCTTGCGGAGCTAAAAGAAAGCTTGGCCGATGCACCACCAGTCGGACCGTTGGTGAATCTTTGCCGTACGTACGACCAGGCGAAAGCCGTGGCTCAGTTTATCGATGCGCTAGCGGAAAAGCAGCTCAAACCACCGACATCGCTAACTGCGGGACGCGGTCGTGGAAAATCGGCCGCCATGGGTCTAGCTATCGCTGGTTCAATAGCATTTGGATACGTAAATGTGTACGTAACATCGCCATCGCCGGAAAATTTGATCACGCTGTTCGAGTTCATCCTCAAAGGATTCGATGTGCTGGAGTACCAGGAGCACACCGATTACACGATCATACGCTCGACGAATCCGAACTTCAACAAAGCGATTATTCGCATCAATGTAACACGCAACAATCGACAAACTATTCAGTACATTTCCCCGTCGGATGCACATCTGTTAAATGCGGCTGATTTGTTGATTATCGACGAAGCAGCAGCTATCCCATTGCCGATGGTAAAAGCAATGTTGGGTTCTTACCTGGTATTTATGGCTTCTACCATCAATGGATATGAAGGAACTGGACGATCGCTTAGTTTGAAGCTGTTATCGCAACTACAGAAGGAAAACAATGCTCCACAACCGGTAAGCGAATGTTTTTGGTGCTGTTGTTTTTTGTTTTACTCTTCGTACAGCTTTTTAGTACTTTCGCCACTTTCTTTTGTACAGATTACGCTTGAAGAATCCATCCGTTACAGTCCCGGTGATCCCGTTGAATCATGGCTTACATCGCTACTGTGTCTTGATGCTACAATTGTGCAAAATTTGAACTCCGGTTGTCCACCGCCGGACGAGTGCCAGCTGTATTACGTGAACAGAGATGCACTGTTTTCTTATCATCGAGCGGCAGAGACGTTTCTGCAGAGGATCGTTTCAATTTGCGTTTCGTCGCATTATAAAAATAGTCCCAACGATTTGCAGATGATGAGCGATGCACCAGCCCATCATTTGTTCTGTCTGCTGGGTCCGATCGTAAAGAAAAACCAATTGCCTGAAATCCTGGTCGTGATTCAGGTGTGCTTGGAGGGTGAAATTTCTTCACAAACGGTGCAGAACTCGCTTGTTCGTGGGATGAAAGCATCGGGCGATTTAATCCCGTGGAACATAACGGAACAGTTTGGCGATCATGAATTTCCGAAACTATCCGGAGCGCGAATCGTGCGCATTGCAACCCATCCAAACTATCAACGTGTAAGTTACTCATTATAGTCCTTTCGGCAGGAAATTTGTTTTCAGTTTCCATTTTGTTCTTAGATGGGTTATGGAAAGCGTGCTCTGAACCAGCTGAAACTTTACTACGAAGGCAGATTTCCGATCGAAACGGATGGTTTCGATGATGACCAAGGAAATGACGATAATGGCATTGAAACAATAGATGACGAGGAAGTGGATTTGCTGAAAGAGGTGATTACACCGAGAAAAACAATTCCAACACTGCTTAAATCGCTCTCAGAGCGCAAACCAGAAATGCTCGATTACGTTGGCACGTCGTTTGGTTTAACGAGCGAATTGTTGCGCTTTTGGAAGAGCCAAAAGTTCGTTCCCGTGTACCTAAGCCAAAAGGAAAATGAACTTACGGGAGAACACTCGTGCATCATGCTCTGTCCGATCAACTCCAGCGTCGAAAGAGTCGAAACGAATGAATGGTTAAATCATTACTTTTTCGATTTCCGCCGGCGCATTCTGAAATTGCTCGGCAAGGCATTTCACAAATTTCCTACCAGCATGGCACTTTCTTTGCTGGAAAATAGGGCAGTTAAGATTGAGAGCAAAGGTAAGTGTGTTTAGTGTGTGTTTGGCTTCTGGACTCAGGAGTACTTACCGTTTGCATATAAATTCTAGCTCTAACGCAAACGACTATCGATGAAATATTTCTTCCGCACGACGTACAACGATTGGAAATGTACGTCAACAATCAAGTGGAGTATAAACTAATCTGGGATTTGACGACCGATCTTGCGTCCCTGTACTTTCAAGACAAGATGGCCGGATCTAATCTCGAGACGCTACATAAAGCGATTCTTATGGGATGTGGATTGCAGAACAAGTCAATCGACAGGATGATGGAAGAGTTGAATATGCCCAGCAATCAGGTACTGGCCAAGTTTTACGATTGCATGAAAAAGCTGACTAATTACATTATGCGAACGATGGAGCGCACGATCGAGGGCGGTATGGCCAAAACGAGTGAGCTGAATATGGGTCAAAATTTGATACCTTTGAAGCAGAGCCTCAACGAAGAGTTTGCAGAAGATGTTAAAAGTTTGGAAAAACAGCAGAAAAAGGAGTTGACCAAGCTGAAAAAACTTAACCTAGATCAATACGCAATCAAGGGAACGGACGAAGAATGGAGCAAAGTCCTATCGACCAGCAAATCGACGATCGTATCCATTAAGAGGTAAATTTGAAAACAAAAAAAACGGTTTCGAGCGTGAATAACAATAATCTGTGTGTGTTTTTTTTATTATTTAATTTACAGTGGAGAAAAACGTCTTAACGAGTCTGTCGATGATTCCAAGATGTCATCAGGTGATGGTTCGCATCCGCAAAAGAAAAAAGCTAAATTTGGCAAGAAGCAAAAGTCGCGCAATAGTATGGCTTAACCCTGCCTTTTAACAAATCTGGCGTTTCATCAATGCTAATTTAAATTGTTCAAAACATATACACCCGCTACAAATGAAATATATTGTTAGACTTTAAACAATTTTGTGGTTCCGTAACATGCGGCTATTCATACAACAACACAGAAAGAAAAAGCCATACTTAAATATTTAGCTAGCATATTATAACATTTATTGACAATAAAATAAATAAATCGAAAAGCAGAATAATTGTCAACATTACTACATAAACAAACAAAAAACAATTCCCTATATAATATAACCTTACATTGATCGTATTATCATGCATTCTCTATGTGAGTCTTACGTATTACTATCAGTTGCTTCTTGAATATGACATTTCTTTTAGTAAGGCGCAAATATGCAGGAAAGATAGAATGACATTATTACATCGATTGCACCGTGCGTTTGCAAATTATGGGAAAATTGAAGGACAATCGTCAAATTAACACAAGACCACGTCAACTTGAGACAAGTGCTTGAATAAAATCTATAAAAGTCTCAACGCTACTAATGCTCAAAGAAACATAGCATTGTTTTGTAAAACAAATAAGGAAATCTAGCCCCCCACGATGCTACGTAGTCGTAGGCTGTAGTAACGAATTAATACCACGTACACCAGATGTATGTGAAGAAAGAGTAGTTTGTGTATATAGTTGTGTTTTGGTTGTACCATATCTTACACACCAGTTAACGTGTTCTGCTCAATACTACTGTATTCTACATTCGTGTGGTACCAGTTACATTTGCTGCTGCTATGTAATTTATTTGTCTGTTGCATTATGCATAATCATCATTTGCCCATTAAAACGTTCCATTATGTTCTTTTCGATCGGAATTTGTAACCATAACTATATGGCAAACAGCACACATCATATTACGTTTTTTCTTTAGATTTTCGTGTGTATCATAGCGTGTATATGTAGTTTTAGTTTAATTTTAGTGTCGTGTCATACGAGCATTTTACGAGCTGCATTGCATTGTATATCAATGTTGCCCATTTTCGCCAGTTACACTCAATATTTCGTTAGTTTAGGATAGATAAAGAGTAACAATAGAGTTTATGTTTAACAATAAACCGCCCACCCGATCGTACGATTGCGTAATTTATGTAACTTGTTTTTTTAATTCAATTGGAGCATCGGTCTGAAACGGTTATTGGATTTGGTAGTAAAGGCTCGCGCATGTTTGACGCGACCATTAAATAAACTTTTCAAAGATTGAAC
>LULA01017122.1:0-15881 GCA_002091835.1 Anopheles maculatus | reverse complement strand
CGCCAGTAATCACAATTATGTCATCAACACAGCTCAACTCGGTCAAGGATGTTGGTCGCGGGGTGAACGAACGCGACCCATACATTAATAGAGGGGGCCAATTTATTGCTTTGATGGTTTTGCTAACGCAATCATTCTGAAAAGATGCTAGCAATATGGCTTTTTTTCGTGAAGCGGTAACTGATAAAGGACCTCTTGACGACGCAACGAAATCATCAAAGAAAACTACTTCGAAATCTCGTACTGTATGATTGCAATACTTTTCTTTAAAACAACTAACTGACCAACACATTTGTACCATTTTGTACAGCACTTATCTTCAAGATGCAACTGCTACTGCCCGCAGGAGATCCACAATTTTGTTTTTCGGATGCTAGTGTTGGTGTGTAGGACCCTGTGCTGTTTCGCAAACCACGTGCGTCTACTCGAGTGATACGCAAGTGAGAGAGTGAGAGCGAGAGACACCCAAACACATCATCACATGTTGTACGCCGGTTGATACGTTCTATAAATACAAACAAACCCGGCAAACGCTTAGCCTCCTTCGATCAATCACCAAACGCACACCGACTAGCTCCACGCTAGCTGGGTGTAAAATTGTGTGCGTATGTGTTTTGCGATGGACCTACCCAACTGGCAGGGCAACATACGGGAAGCATGGGAACAAAAACATATGACTCCCCGTTTTGCAAGCAACATGCTGCTGCAATCCACACGCAAAAAAAACCTGAGGGTAAGTTTTCGTATGTGTTTGTGTGATGATGGTTGCTTTTTGGGCCTTGAGCGACGAAAACGAACGACCTGGCAGAAGGTGGTCAATTATCTGTGTGTGACGGAACAGTTTCGTCGTCGGTCGTCGTACCCAAGCTCGATTGGTTGTTCGTGTCCTATTTCACCAGTTGCCAAATATCGGGGCACTGACAACAAGAATCCATTTGTTACATGGAGAGCGAAGCATTGGTGGATTGTGTGGCTGGCACAAGAAACCTGTACGTATCGGCAGTGCGCTGTTGTTATCTCTGTGTACCGTTGGCGATTGTCCATCTGTACAATCGGGGGTGAACTACATTTGACCGAGACACCACAGCGAACTATTTAAATTCCTCACCCAGAATAGCTGATTGAATCATTCCAGCGGTGATACGGTTGCTGGTGACAGTTAACGCGGTGCGGCAAAGATGGACCCGGCAACACTCGAGGAGAAGTATCCGTTCATAACGAAGGATTACCTGCAGGGTATACTGCGGCGAGAGCAGTGCGAGAGTGCCATCACGGTGGAAAGTTTCAAGGTGATCGCACCGTTAGCGAAGGGTGAAAACTACTCGAGTGACATCCTGCGGGCGACGATCAACTACACGACCGGAAGCCACAATCACAGGTTGGCGATTGCAAACCGCAAACCGTACCGAACACTGAGTCTCTAACCACCAATTCGTTTCGTGCATTCGCAGAACGCAGACGTACATCATCAAGGTGTCGTTTGCGAGGGATGAGGACGCGGATCTGCTGGATGCGTACGATGTGTTCAAGCGGGAGATTGCGGTGTACGATGTGGTTATGCCGAAAGTCGAGCAGTTGCTAAGCTCGATCGGATACAGCAAACGATTAGCACCGGCGTAAGGCATCACTGTCATATCGCTTTAATGGGTGTAATTAGACCTAACTCATACTGCTTCACAGGGCTCACGCGATCCACACCACAACGATCAAACATTTCGTGTTTGAGGATCTGTCGCTGCAAGGCTACAAACCTGTCGGACGCACGGCCGGCTTAAACTTCCGGCAGCTTCAACTTGTGCTGGATAAGATCGCTAAATTCCATGCCGCTACCGCGGTCCTGTACAGTATAGTAAGCGAAGTAACGACTCACCTTTACCAGCAAGAACCTATTAACATATCTCTTTGCTCTTTTCTGCAGGACGAGGAAAGCATGGCATCCCATCATTACCGCAACATTAGCGAAGATGTGCCCCATTTCTATCCACTGTTCCAGAACAGTGTGGTTGCGTGCGGTGACCAAGCATCCGATTGGCCCACAACCAAGGGCCGAATAGCGGACAAGCTGCGCGCACTGGAGAAAACGATCATCGCTAAAGGATGCCGTGTGTACACACGCTGCGAAACCGACTTTAGCGTGCTCAATCATGGCGATCTGTGGGTGAACAATGTTATGCTCAAAACGGAACCAAACGGGAAACCGATCGACGCAATACTGGTGGACTATGCGACCGGTTTCTTCGGTTCACCGGCGATCGATCTTAGCTATCTGCTGTACACATCCGCAGCGAACGATGTGACAGTGGAAGATTTTGATCTGCTGCTTCAACACTACCATGCCGAGCTGGTGGATACGCTGACGAAGCTTAAGTATAGCAAAAAGATGCCCACCCTGCTCGACATACAGATCGAGATGCTGCGCAAGGGACACAATGGCGTTATGTTTTCTACCTTCCTGATACCGCTCCGATTGCTGGAAGATACGTCCAACGCAGATCTGGGAGGTTTGCTGGGCAAAACGGAGGAAGCGATCGCTTTCCGGAAGCGACTCTTTTCACATCCCAAGTATCAGGATCGTATGGAATACCTGCTAAACTTCTTCGACCGGAAAGGCTATCTAGATTGAGACAGTCTGATTACGATTATGCACAAATAAACACAGTTCGATATACGTTCGATATGTTGTGCGTGTGTGTCCTTTTATTGTGTCCTCGAGCGTTTCCACGCTCTAATCCAGGAATCCTTTATGCAAAAAGTATGGCAGTAGGGGTTTAATAATTTCCCGATATTCCTCCCGATTGTACAGCTGGCGCCGGTAGGCACGAGCATCTTCCTCGTTCCCATACACGTTGAAGCTTTGGCTATAATCGGCGAACAAAAATGGGATGAAGCAGATCGCTAAAACGACCTCCAGAAATCCTGCCCGCTGTAGATCGCAGTTAATATCGAGCAGGCTGGGAACTCGTCCCATGTAACCGACAGTGTCCAGTGTGCGCGTAAACTCCCGATGGTACAGCTGAATCAATTGATGGCGCTGTGTGTCGCGTGTCTCACGGTTGCAGATAAAGTACAGGAAGTACAGCAGATCCACTGCCGGTGTTGTCCAACAGGCAAGCTGAAAATCGTACTGCACAGGGAAGGAATGTAAGTTAATTTGCATCGCAAACGGTTTCCTGTCCTGTTTACTTACGAACACTACATCCTGCACCTGCTGTTCGGGACCGAGCTTGAACAGCATGTTGTTGTAATGGAAATCTCCGTGATTGAGCACACTGTAGCCAAAGCCGCGTGCCCTGTATATTGCGGCACCTCGATCGATGAACGTTGGTTGAAGATTTTGCAAGCGTTGTGCGTATTTGGCGTACCCGTCCCAGCGTAACAGTTCCTCGGCAAAGATGGTGAAGTTTTCCAACATAAAGCGGACGCCTTCCGAAGGTTTCTGCTTGAACAGCCCGTTGTTTAGAGCGTCCAGTGTGTTTGCCTGATAGTTTTAAAAAGTAAAAGTTCTAGATTTTGTTGTGATAAGACAAGCCACAAAGCTGCCAGACACGTACCGCACTGGAGTTCGTTAAGCTGTACGATGTAGCGTGAAATTGGGCCAATTTCACTAGGACCACCTTTGCATCTTCCACGGCAAGCAGCTTGTTACTCTGCACGAACTGATGACTCGTCAAGTCCTCCAGCATCAGAAACGGCGCGGGTTCATTGGCAGAGAAGATGAGTCTGGAGGGTGGAAAAATCAATCACACCGTTCCACAAATTCCCTCCCAGAATTCTCACTTACCTGGGTGGAAAAATCAATCACACCGTTCCACAAATTCCCCCCCCAGAATTCTCACTTACCTTGGACCGAAGGGTGACGTCACACCTTCACCTAGCAGTGCGTTCATCTTCGTCAGATAGTCACGGTATACCTTCAGCTCGGTATCAAACGTCAGCTCATCGGCCAAACTGTTCACCTTCGAGGCGATCAGCTTAACGATCACTTTGATCGTTTCCGTCTTTCCACGGCTCCGATAGCTCACGCACGCACGATAGATCGTACTAGCGTACTGCTGAGCCACATTACCATGCACTGCCAGATGTACGTCCTCCACCTCGAGCGATCGATCGGCGGTGTATTGGGCGAGCGCTTTCTGGAACAGTGCCGCATTGAGCCAGCTGGTAGGATTCTTGCTGGTGTGTTGCATCCTGGCGGTGAGCAAAGGTGTAACACAACACGAAAAGGGCAATGCAAGTTTGGGACTGTTTTCAATTTATCGGTGCCGTGGTCAGATATTGTGCTGGTGTATCTTATCAGATGTACGGTCCTGCCATGACATATATAGGTAGTATATAGGTTTAACATTGTGCTATTAAACGTGCAGTAAAAACAGCAGGTCCCGATGCAGATAACCTTTATTGCACTCAGCTGATACTCGTCTAGGGTCCCCAGCAGATATGTTCGATTGTTCTGAGAAGCTGGGTTTGTAAATAATCGACCAGTTTGATATTGAGGTGTGGTAGACGTTTAGCGTTTCATGTGCTAAACACGAACCGGGTAGCATGCGTCACGACGAAACAATAGATGGAAGCACGTGTGCAGGTTTAATGCCCCGGGACAATTAATATGGGTCCTCAAATATGTGGTCCATCACGTGAAATGTAACGCCAAAATTGCACGTAATCGCTCCCCATATCGATAACGCCTCTCACATGTTTTGAACTCTTAGTTTATCAATGCTGTGGAATGATACTCAGTTTCGGATGAAATAATATTTATTTTCCAGTGAAAAATAACACCAACAAAAGCTAATGTTTACACATATTAAAAAGTCATGTTTATATTCGAAAATCGCTTGCTCCTTTTTCTATTCCAACAATCCCTTGTGCAGGTAGGTCGGCATGAGCGACTTCATAAGCGCTTGATACTCTTCACTTTCCAGCCCCAGATTGCCCACTTCTCCGCTGTTTAGCTTTTCCGGGGGGATTTTACTGAAATCGAAAAATCTAAACTGCAGGAAACAGGTGTAGTGTAGAATGTCTGCAAAAGAAAGCAAGCACAATATTCGTTATCTCTCACATCTATCTCCACAACCGGCACTTTTTTCCCCCCCACTTACCAAGGAATCCGTTCCGCAGCAGTTCAATCTGCAGATCGAGCATCGTCGGGATGTAGCCAAGAATACCGAGCGCCTTCAGTGTGGCAGTAAACTCGGCATGATAGAACGCAATCAGATCGTCCTTATGGGCCGCCTTCACCTTGTAGTGTACAATGTTGTTCAGCAGGTAGTAAAGATCGATCGCCGGCGTAGACCAGCAGGAGGCTTGGAAATCTAGGAAGCGCGATTCCACAATTGCACCCTCATCGTTAAACTGATGAAGCAGATTTTTCGCATGGAAATCCCCGTGGTTCAGCACATTGTACACCCGGCCGGGTGTTTTGCAGCTGTAGATGTTGTGCAACCGGTCACAATAATCGGCCGAGACACGCTCGAACGGTTCCACAAACTGTTCGCACCCGTGCCAGGTTCGCAAGGCTTCGATGAAGGCGGTCAGATTTTTACCAAACATCCAGTCAAGCAGTGGGTGCTTCTTCTCGAACACATCCGTTTGGAAGCTCTCGAAATCGGTTTTCTGTCGAGTGAGGTTGAGACCGGAAGTTAGGGGATTGAGGTAAATCAACAAGAAACCACATTCCATGCAGTGTACTTACATTTTTGCTCAGATAGAACGAAGCCGCATGAAACCGTGCGATCTCGATCGTGATCGGTTTCGCTTCCTCGTAGCTTTCGATCAGATCGTGCCCCTTCCAACCGGCCGGTGCGAGATCTTCCAGTATGATGGTCGGTTGTGGGACGGTACCAGCGTGTACACACTTCGGAAGCTTCAGCGGCCGCTCATTGTCCCCGAGAATGCTCTCCATTTTGTTCAGATACTCGCCGTACATTTTCAGCTCCGTTTTAAACAAACTCGAATCCATCGAATCGGCAATAACGCCCTTTTCGGGCTGTATTTTTACCACCAATTTTTTGACACCACTCTGCTTCGCCCCACCATACTGGACGGTAAGGCGAAACAGTTGGCTAGCCAAATATTCACCCGGCTTGCCGACCGGAGTGCTCTCCACGCTGACGACGTGCAAATCACGATCACCTTCCGATTTGCGTAGAACCGTTTCCAAAAACGCGTCGTTAAGCCATTCCGGTGGTGTGGCCGGATTCGTTGCGGCAGTAGTAGCGTCACCCATTTTTCACCCCCAAAACACTATTGTGTGCTATTCGAGCCGGCAAAAGTGCTGCGTAATGTAATGCGCGCTTGCGAGATTGAACGGTACGTGCGTTTAACCCTAGACTGAAGGTGACTCCCAAAAACCGGTTAGCTTTTATATGGTTCGTGTACGCTATACGGTGCTGTGTAATCGATGATGACGGTTGCCGGTCGGTTGCTGGTGGTGGTCTTATCTGGTTTGGTGGTGTCGATCCAGCCGCCTTCAGAGGTACCACCCCTTTGGGAAAGCCTTCCGGAAATGGTGATTAGTGATGAACAGAGTCATCGCGGCAGTAAAAAAAAACGAGGGCTCGTTTCATTGCCATTTTTGGCACAAGCGTTAACACCTTACGAGCGTTTGTATTCGTGGAATTTGGGGACAGCATCTGCCATGTTTGCAGATGATTCAGTTCTATTTTTGTGACGTCAGATGCGAGCTTTAGTTGTTGCAAAACATTGCTGCACGTCTTACACAGTGTGTTGCAGGTTGTAGTTTCTAATAGAAAATGAACAACGATCAATAGGTTGAACAGCTTGAACTGTGTTGGGGCACTGATCGATTGCTATCTATTTTCTATCTTAGCTGTCCGAGGTAGGGAGTCTGATGAAAATGGTTTCACACGTTACAACAATACTGACCGATGTACATTTACCGGCCATCTTATCATCAATTCTATCATGATACTGTTCCCAATGGCACAGCAGATAGCCCTCGGGAGTGGGGCGAGATCCAGCACATGTTATAAATACTCCCAAATACGAATCGAAGCTACCGAGTAGTGGTAATACGATCGAGCAGTGTACTAAGTGAAGTTATTTGTTCCATAGTGCTAGACACCATCAATAATGCAGTCTTCGGAGGATGAACGCGAAGCACCCAGTTGGTTGAATGATGAATTCTTTCTACAAGTGATACGAGAATTTACCCACGATTCTAGGGCACGCTTGTGCCATGGGTGTAAGCTACGAGCTGGCACCAAACCCGGGGAACATTTCGCAAGCGTTATGTATAGGACAACGATCCACTATCGATGCCATCAGGGCATGGAAGCATCATTGGATGTGATCATGAAGATCAAACCGTACCAGGCTGGGCTGAAGAAGGATGTACTGGAAGGTGGTGATCTTTTCTTGAGAGAAATACACATCTACAGTAAAGTGTTGCCAGAAATGAAACGGAGACTTGAAGAGATCGGTGAGACGTTTAACTATCCACGGTGAGTGTTGTTAACGTTAGTGCCAATAGCGCCAGCAATAAACGATAAGCTTAATCGTTCCATTCTAGACTTGTTTATGCAGCAGACCGCCCGTATACTATTCTGATCCTGGAAGACGTAACTGCGCAAGGATGGAAAACGGGTGGATACCTAACGTCGTTGGAGGAGGTTATTCCAGCGATAAAATCAATTGCTAAATTTCACGCAACATCCGTTGTGATGGAACACGATGTACGATCAACCGTGATGTATTTCTGCAGCGGTAACATTAAAGTACAATCTTAATCCCGCAGGACACATCTTTCGCTATCCAACACCGCTGCGATGTGGCCGAAAAGTTTAAAACCCTCGACCGAATGTTGGCGAAAAGTTTTACCGATCTATTGGACTTTATGCGAACAACGGAAGGGTTTGAACATTTAATCGAACCGGTTAAACATCAGCAACGGAAACTGCTTGCCAATCTGGTGCAAAGTTACGCTCCATCGACCCACTGTCTCAATGTACTGGTGCATGGAGATTTCCATTCGAAAAATTTACTCCACCAACATACACCGGACGGACGTGTGATGGATACGATGCTGATCGACTATCAAATTTGCAGCTGGACAACACCGGCAGTCGATCTGTACTATCTGCTCGACACGATCGTCGACCAAGCGCTCAAGGAACAACATCGGGAAGCAATGATCTATCTGTACTATGAGGAGTTCCGGCGCATTTTGGCCCAGCTCGGATGGTTGGGACGTGTGAGCTCACTGCAGGAGCTTCACATGGAGTTGCTGCGGAAAGGTGCGATCGAGTTGTTTCATTACGTGGCTCTGTATCCGTATCGGTTCGTTGATCGTTCAAAGATTGATTTTGAAGCGCTACTATCGGGTAAAGCGAGTAATCCCGCCGCCAGCAGTCCTGTTTATCGGCGTGTGATGCGCGAAGTACTGACAAGGTTTCTTCATCAAGGTGTGATGGAAGCGTAGTGTGGCGAGCGCTTGGAGTAGCCCACGTGAGCGTCCGCACGGGTACGACCGTGAAGTGGGTTTTGAGGAACGATAATAAACAACAATAATTGCGTAACGTTATCTTATCGCAGTTCTGCTTGTGGTCGAACGTACAGCATTGTACAAATGTAAGGAATCTTCATGGTGCGTGTGTGATGATAGTAAACTCGATGAAGGGAGTGGAGAACGACATCTTCGATACGGCCTTAGGAAGTTAAAGTATTGGCAAGAACTATAGCCATATAGGCAATTGGCGATTGGTCAAGTTTCGCAGCAAAATTTTCCTTGAAACTATGAACCTACATCAAGACAATTATCAATAGCAAAAGAGAGCTTTTCAGAGAGCATTTGGAACTTATCAAGCTGATTATTGGTGATAATCCTTCGGCTAGATATTAAAGATATTTTGGCCCTGGATGTATGGAAGGACAATGGAGGAGCCGCTACAATGACGAGCTCTATGAGCTGTACGGTGATCTCACCATCGTGCAGCGAATTAGGCTCGCCAGGCTCCGGTGGGCTGGTCATGTCATGAGAATGGCACAGGACGATCCAGCCCGCATAGTCCTTTTAGGCCGTCCACATGGACAGAGGAGGCGTGGTAGGCTCAAACTGAGATGGAATGATGGCCGGGATAATTAATTGGCAGACGACGGCGCTAGACCTTGAGCGGTTTCGAGGATTGTTGCAGCAGGCCAAGACCGCGAAGCGGTTGTAGCGCCTGATAAGTAAGTAAGATATTAAAATATTAAGGGAAATACTGGCAAGAAACCTGAACGGCACAGAGCTGGTTTATTCTTAAGGTAATATAGCTGGAGATACTTCGATCCAGATGATTCGTCCTCAATTTTTCGTCTTCTCCTTTTTTGGCACTACAACTTCCTGGCTTCCTTGTCCTAATTTTTCCGGTTAAAGTTAAGTCCAGTGTACGAGGAAAATGTCCAGATGAGATTGTAAACAATTATTGACGGGTTAAACACCCGGGCATACAACCGCATTCGCCGGATGGTTTAAGCATGTCTGGAAACATACAATAATGAAAGAGATGGATGTTGAGGCTCAGAGATGCTGGTGTCTAATTGGTGTAAAACTTAAAAGTGTTTAATGATTTGAAGAAAAATAAAAAATAAACTAATGATAAAATAATTGTCACTAATATTTAAAACTTTTAAAAATCTGCAAAACATGTGCACTACCCTGTAGCGTGTTGAATTTCACACATATTGCGAAATGTTATTTTTATGTATCGCATCATGGTCGCTACATAGATTCCTATCACTACCACACACTACCAAAGCTCAATAAAGATGTTACTGAAAGCGATTCGCGACTCTACAATCATTTTAAAAGGCCCTAAACACCGCTCCGTTTATCTGCCTCGTTCAGTGTGTATTCAGTGTTATTTCGCTTCGCATACGCGCCACAGAATCCGTTCCTCGTGATGGAGTTCAATCACGATGAACTGTCGTCGCCAGACTGGCTAAATGAAGAATTTTTCCAACACGCTTTGTGCGAATACGAACACGACCCGTCGGTTCGTCTGGTGGGAGCGTGTAAGCTACGGCCGGGCACAAAAGCTGGTGATCATTTTGCAAGCGTTATGTACCGAACGACGGTACGGTACCGGATCGGCGCTGTAGAAAAATCGATCAATCTTATCATGAAGATAAAGCCGGTTGCCGAGGGCCTGAAGAAAGAGCTACTCGATGATGAGGATTTTTTTGGTAAAGAAATCCGTATGTACACCCGGGTACTACCCGAGATGGGAAGACTGATGGAAAGCATCGACGAGGAGTACCGCTATCCAAAGTAATATGTCATAGGTTGTGTAGGAAGTGTGAGCTTTGCAGCAAACTAAAACTTTCAATGTTTCAACAGCTTAATCTTCGCATCTACAACTCCACACACGATACTCATCCTGGAAGATTTAAGTCCACAAGGCTGGACAATGAAAGGGCTGCTGAAAACCTTCGAGGACATGCAACCAACGATCGATGCCATCGCGAAGTTCCATGCCGCATCAGTAGTAATGCAAGCGAATGTAAGTTATGTGCAAGAAAAGATCATTCAAGTGCCACAACTAACCGTAAGTTTTTATGGTTTTAGGATCCAAAATTTGCGTCCAACTATCGGTGCACGATCGCAGACACCATGTGTTCGATGCGACGCATGACCGATGCCTGTTTCCGTTCGTTTGTGCCCTTTCTACGGGACACTTTGGAGCTTCCCGAGCTAGTTGAACCGGTAGTTAGATTTCACGAAAGGATCGATGATAGCTTACGGGCGGCCTATGCCACAACGGACTCGTGTGCCAACGTGTTGATCCATGGAGATTTTCACTTCAAAAACTTGCTCCACCTACAGGCGGGCGAAAGAATCGCCGAGACAATGTTTGTCGACTATCAGATGTGTAGCTGGAGCTCGCAGGTAGTGGATCTGTTCTATCTAACGTACATGATACCGGAGCAATCGGTGAAAACCAACCATCGGGATGCAATTATCTATCGGTATTATGGCAAGTTTAGCAGTGTGCTTCGTCGGTTGAATTATGGCGGAGTGATTCCATCGTTAACTGAGCTGCACGCGGAAATACTACGCAAAGGGGAACTTGGTAAGTGGAAATGAAGGAGCTTATTGCCACAAGAATAACACACAAATTTCTTTCATTCACAGAACTGTTCCATTACATCGTGTTTTCCGCGTTTCGATACACCGATTTATCCAAGGTGGACTCGGAGGCTTTTTTCCTGGGTCGCATTGAGAATCCCGCACTGCAGCTGGAAGAGTTTAAAGCGACGATTAGGACGGAATTGCCCAAATTTCTGTACCGTGGCATAATAGAATAGGGCATAATAAGAGGCGTGATAGATGCGTTAACTTAATTTAAACGCATTATAACTTCTGAGCTTTAGAGTAAGCACGAAATTCTCAAAATTCTTAGCGGAAAAATGTATTAAATAATCAATCTCATCTTTGGCTTATACAAAAATAAACTCTTACTTATCACATTCGTACGTTCGTTACTGTTGTGCTTGGGAGTTGTGAGAGAAAATGGTAAGAATGAAACGGTTATGCGAATGAACCGAAGGCAACAAAAAGCGTATGTATCCAATCGATCGGATTTCTTACGGAGTTGTGTGTAACATAAACACATTCGTTCTATAGCAAAATAACGAGCTAACGGAACGAGCTAAAGCCATCGAGCGAAACGTGCTTTGCTGCACAAGGGGTTGTAAATAGCACTTCCTTAGTCAGACAGTACGCTCGAAAGCGATTGTACGCAGTGCTGCTGGAATTATTTGCAAACATTGCTTTAGGTGCGATTTAAAGCGAAGATTTTTAATTTAAATATCATTACCCACGGCTTTATGCTTATCCCGCATATCAGTTAAAAGTGATTCAACGAGTATTTAGTGCTAAAATACGAGTTCTTTGTGCTAAAAGGTGGTTTCCTATTTAAGGTGCGATAGTCTGGAGTTGCTGCACAGTTGCGTTCCTCTTTGCTCGATATAAATCTTTGACTAGAACTGCAGCGCGCCGGGATGACGTACAATCAAGACGAGCTTGAGGCTCCGGCCTGGCTAAACGATGAGTTTTTCTGCAACGTGATGCGTGAGTCGAATAACGATCCTACGATCGAGCTTACGAGTGCGTGTGTTTTGCGGCCAGGTACAAACAAAGGTGACCATTTCGCAAGTGTCATGTTCCGGACGACTGTGAAGTATCGTTCGAAGCGCGCGAATAGTGAAGAACAATCGGTCAACATCATTATGAAAACGAAACCCGAAGAAGATGGCCTCAAGAAGGAGCTTCTGGACGATGATGGACTGTTTGCAATCGAGATAGACATGTACAGCAAGACGCTGCCGGAGATGGCACGAATGTTGAAGGAAATTGGAGAGGAGTACAAGTATCCTCGGTATGTTGTGGTTGTGGCATAGAATGGAACGAATGTGTTGTGAATGTGTACATGCTTCCGTTACAGATATTTCTACGGTACGCTACAACCTCGAGCCATTATTATTCTGGAAGACGTCAGTGATCAGGGCTGGGTGATGGGAGAAGTTATCGGAACACTGGACGAAATGAGGCCGGTAGTGAAAAATCTAGCAATGTTCCACGCCACATCCATGATGATAGAAAGCTCAGTAAGTGCTTTTTTATATTATTTAGCTTCATTATAGCTAGTAACTGTAATCTTCTTGGTAGGACTCTACCTTCGCAGCCAGATATCGACATTCGATGGCAAACAAATTCATAGGACTCAAGGGTTTGATCAGCAAGGGCTTCGGTGACTTGATGCAGCTGACAGCATCGTACCCAGAGTTTGCCCATTTCGCGAAACCGTTGGTGAAATATCAGGAGAATTTACCCACATATTTCGATTCACTCTTCAAACCGTCCAAAACGTACCCGAACGTGTTGATACATGGTGATTGTCATGTTAAAAATCTCTTGCACCAAATCGATGCTGCAGGACGGATCGCGGATACGCTACTGCTTGATTATCAGATCTGTTGCTGGACGTCACCTGCGATCGATCTGTACTACATGCTGAACTTAATACCGACCCAAGAGGTTAAGGACGATCATCGGTTAGAGTTGATCTATGCATACTACCAACAGTACAGTGATCTTTTGAAACGGCTCGGTTTCAAGGGAAAGATACCGTCCTTGTTAGATCTGCAGCTAGAGCTTTTACGATATGCTGGACTTGGTGCGTAGTGTGTGAGTTTATCACCATAATCACTCTAATTCGATTGTTTTTCTGTTGTTATTGTTCCTCAGAACTGTTCCACTATGCTGTCTTCATGTCGTTTCGCTATATGGATATAGTGGTGATCGATCTCGAGGCATTGCTGAAAGGGGAGATCAAGAACACGGTCACGGAAAATCCAGTGTACAGGAAGCTGATGCATAGGGAGCTAACGCGATTCCTTCACCAAGGAAACTTATGAACGTGTTTTATGTGTTTAGAAGCAGAAGAATGTTTCTAGAGACACTAACTGAAGTAAGATTTGATTTAGACCTTAGATTGATGTGGAAAATAAAAAAATATCATATTAGTTTGTTATATAAGCGTTTTTTTTGTTCATTCTTTGTTGTTCCTTCAATTCTCTTTTATTGTAATTTAACATTTTAATTCTCCTTAGAACAGTCCAGAAGAGCGCCCTGAGCAGTGTCGTTCGTTCGTGGCCTGCTCCTAGGGAGCACGTCGAATAGACATGGCCTGGTGTCCAATCCGTTTCCAGGAAACTCGGTCCATGGCTGCACTCCTCCATCCCCGGCTGCATCCGATATCCCTCAGGATTGATTCCACTTGATCCAGCCAACGAGCTCGCTGTGCTCCTCACGCCTCGTGCCGAACGGGTCGCTGACGAGCACTTTCCTGGCAGGGCATGAGTCCGGCATCCTGAGCAGTGTGCGAAGAGTAATAGAAGAAGCTTATGAGTTCCCTTGTGGGTGAATTGTGAAATTACAGCGTGGTGTGATTTGAGAAGTGGATAATATTAATATTGTTTTTATAAATTCTGCTTGTTCTTGGCTTATTTGTGGTTACCTTAAGTGCGGAGAGACGGTTCCGCCGGGAATTAAAATTGGATCTTGCTGTATAGAGGCCGCCACTGCCACCGAATCGACCACAATTGCCACATATTCGAGTTAAAAAGCGTTGGTGAAATTGGTCTGTGAGCACTTTTCAACGCGCTTTTCTGAACGTTGATTCGAATAAAGCTAAGCGCACTAGTCACTCAGTGCGGAACTACCTGATTTGATTATATTGTTCTTAACTTAGACGGTTAGGTCTTTCATGTGTTCTGTTCTTTCATACTTTACTTGTACAGGTTTTTCCAGAAAATGAAAACTCACTCACAATGAAGAACCGATCGAACTGTACGGTTCTGGTACATTTGGAACATTTCTAGTCCTAACTTCCCGTGAAATAGTTTACCCCTAAACCGGGTAGTCAGTTCTATATTTTAAAGGTTCTTTAAATACTCATTCACTACTACACTGTAGCATATTTACTAGCTTACTTATCTACGCTATCACTAGACACCATAATCTCAGTTTGAGCCAATGTAGTATGACCGGTTGGCAGCCAGCACCCTTGCGCGCAATTGAACTTCTATGTTGTTATCGGTGCTGACATTTGACCCCAGATAAGTGATGTTTTGGACGACTTGAAAGGTGCGAACACCTATCTGTACATCACCCCTGCGTAAATCAGTGTTTGTTAGCAGGGCCGCTAGTGGTGAAACCACCATTTTGGATTTTGCCTCGTTGATCTCCAACCCGAGGTTCAGTGCCGCATGCTCGATCTTTTGGTATTCTTCTGCTACATAGGAGAGCCTCGAACCCAACCAACAGAGGGTTCAACATTTGTCACAGTTAGACGCCTTAATATTAGATTATTACGCATCTGCTATGCTTGTATTAGAGTTAGATTAGCATTTACGGGATGTTTTGTTCACTGATCAGCTTTATTAGTCACGTGATCAGTCTTCCAGAGTCTGGTGAGTCGAAATCACTGAAAAATTATTGTACAACTTGTAAAGCACCTCATCGCAGCCTCATTTCTACACGTACAGGCTATAATTATTTACTGACCATTTCGTGGATGCATAAAACATTATTCGCCTATTCCGCTTAGCTGGATCCGTCGAATGCGATGCGACATAGAATACGGAGTAGTTTAGGGCTAAAAATTCTTCTGTGTACGATCCCCTTTTTTAAGCAAAAGCCAATTGATTGTTTGTATACAGGAGTTAATTATCCTTGAGTCACAATCAACAAAAAGATTGTTTCCCGTAATAAATGATCATGCTAAAAACAAGCGAACTGGCAAATCTCTCACAACAAACTTCCTTCTCCACGGTTGCTGTCACACTAGCGCTTAGCTTAGATAGCGCGACGACGCACAGTATGCGACGATCATATTCCAATTGAGTTTCATTAATTATTGTTTCTGTTGTACGTTTACGCTGTCGGACGTTATGGTAGTGTGGTGGGGACCAGCTTTTGAGTGGTTTAGCAAACTTATCTACTACTTTGGCATACAAGCACACAGATACACACACACGCAACAGTAATGCAAAAGATAAAAGAGCGCTGAAGTAGCGCTTTTCTATTTAAAGATGCGAGATTTCTTACCGCAAGGCCAGTTCTGTGGAAGTTGCTGTAAAAGACATACCTCTAGCCACTGTTTTGAGCTGTGTTAAGCTGAATCGTTTCCAACAGTTATTAGTTCTCCGGGATGACGTTCAATCAAGACGAGCTTGAGGCTCCGGCCTGGCTAAACGATGAGTTTTTCTGCAATGTGATGCGTGAGTCGAATAACGATCCTACGATCGAGCTCACGAGTGCGTGTGTTTTGCGGCCAGGTACAAACAAAGGTGACCATTTCGCAAGTGTCATGTTC
>LULA01017121.1:0-15885 GCA_002091835.1 Anopheles maculatus | reverse complement strand
AAAAAACGGTGGACCGTTTTGCGGACACGAGTGTTTCGCTGGTTGTCATTTATAGCATCATGGTTTGTGAAAGATATTTTAAAGAGTGAGGCGTAAAGTGATTCAATATGGAGGAGATACGGGGGAGAATTGTAAACTAAATGAATATTTTGATGTCAGATCAGCTCGGACAAAAGGGCTCCGGAACGTGACGCGATCATAAGTATGAGAAATGATGTTTATATCCGCAGCACTATGCTTCGTACACATAATCGAATCACCTCCGGGTAAGGGACAGTTCGTTAGCATGCAAGACTTGGCCATAGTCGGTGGTGTGCGCAATGGCGGGGGATGTGTACGAAGAGGCGAAAAAAAGTTATCAATTTCAAGGTTTGGGTTAAATCGTTGCCGTAGGGGTAAGCGCAAGAGTGAGAATCAGAGTGGTCCAATTTTCGGCCCCAAATAATAATAAAAAATAAAACCGCAAACATAACGCGGCTGGAAAAGCGGAATGCCTGCAAAGCAAGGCGTGGAAGAAGACGAGGACCGAAAGGAAAAAGGCACACGCTCCATGTGGAGACACGCCGCTGGATAAAATATGATTATTTTATACTGCTTTCCGATATCTTCCGATGAAATATTGGTTTATGGAGCGATTATGTACGAATACCATTGTGTGCGTGTGTGCGAGAGCGGCAAGTGTGAACCAAAAGGATGCTACGGATTCTAAGGGAACACAGTGGAAGGGACAATCATTCCCAGGTTGCCGTTGTCTGTTTTATCTTTCTGCCAAGACGATTTCACGCTGCCTTCCGATTTGAGACTTGATCGCGGTAACTGTGTACTCCACGCTTCCAAGGGTGTTTTATGTATGGGGCAGCTCAGACTACACAGGGGAGGGCTCTATCAGGCTCAGTGACCGCTGTCAACCGGATGAGCCTTGCGATTTGTGGAGAGCGGGACAGCATAAGAGAAAGGAACGCGTGTAGTGATGCAGAATCGAATCGAAGGATTCACCATCGTTTCCTCCATGCTTACCTTCGTGCAATATCAACATCACAATTTATTGTATTGTGATCCCACCACCACTTCAGCTGGATCCGTACTGCACAAGGTTGAGAGAGGGACACGGGAAACGAATGTGTATATGTTTATGTGTTACATATGGTGAGAACAACCGGACGAATATCGCCAAATGATGGAATCGTGTGGATTGGTCCGTGTTTATGTGTCGCTGCGGAATCCCGAACCCGATGATGATGAGAGGTGATCAATACCGTGGGTGACGGATGGAGATGGAGAAGGTGGTAGATTGAGCCAGAAAGAGTGTGTGTGTGTGTGTGTGTGTGTGTGTGTGTAAGAAACAGGCCTGCCGTCAGGCGAATGAACTCCAACGCGCGCAAATTGAAATGGCGTGAGTGATGACTTGCACCGTGCTCGTGATGCGGAGCGTACCGAATTTGTCCATGCACTTAGTACCGAAAGAAAACCGTTGCTCTTGATGCAGAGCGAATAAAACACTTAACATGCACGTATCCGGTTCGAAGGACCAAAAATGTGAGATATCTCACGGAGAAGAATGTACGTGATGAAAAAATGTTTTCTGTGTATCCGAAAAAAAGGTGTTGCGCGTTCGACTGCTGATTTTTAACTCTAAATTTATTACATGCATTACATTCAATCCGATCTTCGTTCGTGTTCAACCTTCGTCCTTTCTAATTTATACTACCTAGTTCGTGCCTTAAACTAATTGCCCTAGAGGTGATCGCGTAGTTCAAATATTTTCGTTAAGTTCCCAACAGGTACAAAGATGTTGTTGTGGTAAAATCTCGTTGGCATTTCTTTTGTCTGTTTTTTCCCCTTCTTTTTCTTCTCGCAAAATGTTATTTGTGCAGACCGATTGTCAAGATGCTAAAGCTAATCATAAACCAAAAAGATCATAATAAGCGCTGAGTGATGAAGTATGTATATTTATGTCTAAGGAAGGATGCGAGTGTGCGATGTATGCAGACACCCTGTTATGCTCTTTGCCAGTTTTCCTGGTGCTTCAAGAACGTGTTAAAATGTCTCACCACTTCTAGAACCCATGTGGTTTGTTTGTCCACCTTTTAGCTTTTTGTTTTTTTTATGCTTTTGCACAGACCTCCCACATTGCTAGCACAGCATACGGAAGCAATGCTATTAGGAATACGAAATGGATGAAAGGTAATTCACGGAATTGTTCTACTGATTTTCTGCTCTAGCTTTTTTTAAATTAAAGATTACTTATTTTTTTTATTTTTATGTTTTATTTTTTCTAATCCTATTTTATGTGTAACAACTAAAG
Source organism: Anopheles maculatus (assembly GCA_002091835.1). Taxonomy (NCBI): domain Eukaryota; kingdom Metazoa; phylum Arthropoda; class Insecta; order Diptera; family Culicidae; genus Anopheles; species Anopheles maculatus. Next base: position 13,580 of record LULA01017121.1, on the reverse strand, counting down.
TTTTGAATATTTTTATTTTCTCTTTTCTTTATTATTTGATTTTAATATTTAATTATATTATGCTATATTATATTTAACATTATATTACTATATCCACCATATCCATAGAAGTTCAAGCGCAAAAGGAAATGTGCCCCACAACACTCAGCATACGATCGGACCGTGGTTAGTCGTCGATCTTGTCGTGGTTAGCACAGGTACAGGAAAACTTGTTAACGGGTTTTATAAATGTTCAATATTTTATTTTTATTGCACATTTTATCACTGCGCAGACGAATTTTTGTAATTCAGTGTAAATATAATACCAAGATAAACCAGCACAGGAATTGCGCGGGGGCGGGAGGTTGGGTGGTGCTCTTGTGCGGATATTGAACGGATTTTATGTTCTCAACCGGGTTTTGTCGGAAGCGATCCCATACAAACCCCGCTTTATTCCTGAGTGAATTTGTTTCTGGAATCGCAAATGAAAAGGGACGGTTTAACTGCCCATTTTTTCGGGCAATCCAGCAAACAATTCTAAGAAGTCATCAGAAGATAGAAACGTAAGAACTAATATTAAAAATTAATTTCCAGTTGTCTGTTTTAAACTGTTATCCCTTTAGGGTATGATTTAGAGCGTGGTACATCGAAGGCGGATTCGTCCGAGTCTGAATGACCGGTACGCCGTCTTTTTTTGGGTTTGATGTTGGATGTCTTTGCTCTGCGAAAACAAGGACCTCTCAAATTGATGCATCAGATCGAAGCATATACGAAACCACAGCTACGAAGTTCAATGACCATTCTAAAGGATTTTACCAAAGGTAATGGATCAATTGAAAAAAGGGACACGAAAATCGTTGAGGGAGATCCCTTCAAACCCTCCACTCCCACACCACCCAACCTCCCGCCCCCGCGCAATTCCTGTGCTGGTTTATCTTGGTATTATATTTACACTGAATTACAAAAATTCGTCTGCGCAGTGATAAAATGTGCAATAAAAATAAAATATTGAACATTTATAAAACCCGTTAACAAGTTTTCCTGTACCTGTGCTAACCACGACAAGATCGACGACTAACCACGGTCCGATCGTATGCTGAGTGTTGTGGGGCACATTTCCTTTTGCTTAACAGAGCACGAGCGCGATTATGATGATGGTCGCGCAAAACGGCCAACGTTCACCAAGAAGCTAACACGCATACACAAATGCACACGTGTAGTCATGCCATTCTATGAAGTTTTGCGGCGTTTGCGCCACGGAAGACAAATGACCCTCCAAACTGGACAACATTGACGACGGAAGGTCCGTGGCATGAGCGATTCACTCTTTTCCGACGACACTCGCGTTTCCCTACCCGAGTGATTACCTACTGGCTGGTCGTAAAGAACGAACGGCACGATGCTGAGAAATGTTTTCCTCCGGGTATTGGTTAGCAAGCACAACCGGAACCACTTTCCCCCCAGCCTGCAGGATGAGCGGGTGCGCCAACATGAGATAAAGAGTACCGGTGCCGATGCAGCATAAGCCCAGGCGCAACCTTTTGCACCATTGAATCACACCATTTGGGCCGAAGTGACGCGTTGCCATTGCACATACGTTTGGTGCGATATTTCCGCTAGAGGTTATGGGTAGAACGAACGAGCTAGGTGTTTGGTGAAAGATTGTTGTATGGTTAAGCGCGTTGGTATTGTTGCGAAAACTTCATTGCTTTTAGTATTGGGATTGGTTTTTCAACCGCTCTTGTTACGCAGTTGTTGTTATCAATTGAAAACCAATTTTCGATTTAAGTATCTGATAACATCTTTTTTCTACTAATTTGTTACCATGAATTATTCCGATACGCAATAAAAATGGTATAAAAGTGAAATCAAGCAAGGCATTCCAACATTTTAGGTGGATTCCAATCGACTCTACTAGCATCATATGTGCTCTGTTTCTCTTGCGCAGCCCCAAATACCCTGCGGCGGTAGTTTCGTTTTACGATCGAATTTTGCGATTTAACTTGGACCGATAAACGGTGACCGTTTGCAACATTTCCATCGTCTTGTACATTGACTGTAGTGGGTATGCATTGAGCATGCTCTCTGTATTCCATTGCAGTGCTGCTGCACAAGGTGGCAAAAGTACATGTATCGAGAGAAGAAAGATTTCCTTTTCCCAAATCTGTTGCAAAAGAGTCGAACCGCCGGCAAGTGGAATCGAAACAAACGGTGAGGTATACGGCATTACTGCATTTGCTTTCGAATCGAGGGGCAAGTGTGATAATGATTAGATTTATTGAGGTGCAAAATTGATGTATTTAAGGCGAAACGAGTCAGCTAGTACCTTACTCTTTCCTTTGCTGTGTGCAAGTGAAACTAGAATGCGCATCAATGTGATAACTCATTTCCTTTTCCCGGCGAGGTATTTTTGTTGTTGTTTGAAGCGATCCTGCCGAGTGTTCCGAATACAACTTGAACAAAAGAACCGATTATGCAGGAAGTAGACAGGTAGACGCGTACCGTTGCATACGCACAGCCGCCCCATTTGCCGAATACCTGGGGCAAGATTTCGTTTTGCCATTAATAAATTAATGGTTAATTGAATAATTGAATTTATGTGCTTGCGCATGGCATAAATCACACTTTGGGTGTTTGGTAATTGAATTTTTGTGGTGGTTAGCATTTTAGTCGACGAAATCGTATTGGTCTAATTTGCTCTGTATATTCAAAATCTGGTGAGTTTGAATTTTTAGTTTAAAGTTGCCTATAGAAAAGAAATAGAATAATAGTTGTTCAAATATAATAATTTTTTCGATGCATTAGTGAAAATCTCAGAAAACAAAATTGTCTGTGAAACAATCATAAATCTTAAACTCTATTGGGTGGCTTTTGATACGAACTAACCGATCCTAACGAATTCTTCTGATCGCTCCCTGATTCTGCAATAAATAATTTCAACAGGCCTGACAAACAATCTTTCTGATGCTCTTCCACTGCGTGCGCGTGTGTTTGTGTTCTGAAAATCGAAACCAGATTTTACCGCAAGCGAAGAGATATATTTGCGTGGATGTGAAAAATGTTTTCGCTTTGGTAAACTGTTTCTTCTCGAAATGACACCGCCACCAAGCAGAGCGACATGCAAACGATAAGACATTCTTTAATCGCCTTAGCGCCACCAGTTTTTGCATGCGAACATTGTGGAACATCGCGATATGGTAAAGAATTCGTTCGGTTGGTCAGTCTGATATGTCCTAGTATGAATTATGATAAACAATAAATTTTTCGGTCCCAAACTGAAGCAAAATTGTACGCCAGTTTAAGGAACACATTCTTTTAATCCACCAAGAGGATGTCAATGTTAGATCATCGAGTTTAATGGTAAAACAAGAAAATTTCGTCATGCGTACAGTTTAAAATTAACTCCGTAAAACAAAATATTTAAAGTCAGGAAACATTTATACAAAATATCTTAAAACCCAAATTATAAAAAAAAAAACTCAGCAACTGTCAAAAAGATAAGCAAACCACATCATGAACCAATTCATCGATTCTCAGGCGCCACAGGAATAGTAATTAAAATCTGGCGGAAATGAGCAATTCACGACGGCATTGGCGGTGGCAAAACAAAAAACAACAGGGCAAAATAACAAACAAACCATGCAACGGAACACTGGACATCGCCATTTATGCCCAAATCCTGGGCTCCTCGCCGTGCTGGACGATCATGCTGTCAAAAATGGACGCTGAAGTCTTGTCTTCCACGTGCGCGGTATCTTTGTGACCGTTGAACAAAAATAATAACAATAATAAATAAATAAAAATAAAACCAAAACATATAAACCGAACGAGGATGAAAACATAACACAGGTGAGATTGTGCTGGAAGGGAAATAAGCTGATGAACAGTGGAGAAATAATATCAAAACATTATCGCTTTGTTCTGTTAACATTTTGTTATTGTGAAAGAAGCGAAGGACTGTTTACTGCTGCCGCTGCCGCTGCCATTTCGTTTGCTGTAGTAGAGAGTTGTCTTACCTCAGCAGGACTTGTTACGATGTTGCTGGTGACTTTTAGGTTTTTTTAGGTAGCTTCAAGCAGCTGGTATGCAACTAAAGAAGCAACCCAGCTTGTGGACGATCGAAGCAGGGTAGGTGTGGCATAGGGGTTAATAATTTCTTGTAAATATCGTGAACATAACGATTTAAATCAGCACACCGGGTCAGGATGGTTTTTGAAAAAGAGAGAACCAAGAAAACCAAGATTGGTCGGCAAGGATCGCAAAGCAACTCTTCGGATAAAAAAAATGTTCTAACAGGGACAAGAATAAAACTTACCTAAATGATCACTGAATCGAGATTAAGAAGAAGAAAGAGAAAACAAATAGTCTGCATCAACCACATGTAGTGCCAGACATTGGCGCCTTGTCTTGTCGTTCCAAAATTTCAAACACAAGAGCAAATATTGAAGTGTATCTTGCGTATATGTGTTAGAGAGTACAATAATCTTCTTCTTCTTCCTTGGCACTACAACCTCGTGAGGGTTTGGACTGCTGTAGCTATAGCTCTCTGTGACTTAGTTTTACTTGTAGCTGGATAGTTAGTCCTGTGTACGGGGAGCCGGTCCGAACGGGATTTGATACCCGGCTGCAATAATAGCAACTGAAAATTCCTATTTGGCATTTGCAAGACTAAGATGTCTCCAAAGAAATAGGAAAGTTTGATTGTATGCAGCAACTTACAATTCTGATTCGCGATTTCTGCCAGCAAGCCATGGAAAAGGAACAGATGATCGCACAAAGATGACCTACAATTAAGTTCCGATTTAGCGATTCAAGAATGGGTTAACAAATTATTCGATTCGCTGGTACCTTTAATTCGAGGAGGGTCCCTGCTCATAACGATACAGAATCAGAAGCAAATCATTAACATTAGTGACTATGGTCATTTAATCGTTCTCTACAGTGCTCCTGCCTCGCTGTATCTTGGAGAGAGAGAGAGCGAGAGAGAGAGAGAGAGAGAGAGAGAGAGAGAGAGAGAGAGAGAGAGAGAGAGAGAGAGAGAGAGAGAGAGAGAGAGAGAGAGAGAGAGAGAGAGAGAGAGAGAGAGAGAGAGAGAGAGAGAGAGAGAGAGAGAGAGAGAGAAAGAGAGAGAGATAGAGAGAGAGAGCGGGAGCTGAAACCTCCAAATAGCCTTAATTCGGTAGCTTAAATTGTAATCATTAGCTAATAAAATAAAAATACACCTCAGGTAAGGTGTTCAAGTTTGGCGCCCCGGTACAACTACGCTCCTGTGCCGTCTTCGGAAAGTCTTTCCGAACTACGATCAGAAGTGAATCACGAAAGAAAATTAGGCGTGATATCTATTAACCAATGGCGTATTTTTCGTTTTGGTTTGTGGAATTCATCCATCCAAAGTGTAGGTCATCATTATACGCACTTGTACGAGACTGCTTAGCCTGAACAGTTCGCCTCTGTGCGTCTCAACATGAGAAGCAGTTTGACTCTTAGCAGAGAAAGCTTCAAATGCGATGGTTCAGGCCCCCAAAATGAAGATCTTTAAGTCGGTTAGCATTTTCTCATGGCCAACCCGATGGCGGATAAATCTTATTTTACATGTATCTTGTCCTATGGTCAAACACCCGAGCCAAACGGAGACTTCGAATTCGCGCAAGAAAACGGGTACGAGTCCACAACGGGGCAAAACTGGAAAGCGATTCAGAAAGTATAACTCCTCATTACTGCACAAAGGGTGCGAGGCGTTTCGTGGTTCGTTTGAGAGGCTCTTCCTTACCGAGTAGTGCTTCTTCGCTTCTGAACTGATACAAAGGAAAGAAATTGTAGCGTTTGAGCGTCTGTTTTGGCCCGTCCAATGAACCAAAGCCCGAAAAACGGATTGGTCCATCCTATCCACCTAGACGCCATGCGACCTTTATTTATTACAAGCTTTTTTTGTCCCGCATTCAGGTGTCTGGCAAAACCCCCTCGAATATACATTGACTCATAAAGGGAACACATCATTATCTTGCGCATTATGGCGGTGACTCCATGGTGGTGGAGCCATCGTGAGGTTTCTTTCATTTTCGTCACGAGCCGGTCCGCCATCCACCAGCGCCATGTGGCAACGCGCAAAGAACAAATCTGTACTCCAGTCATTCCAAGAGCTTCCGTCGCCATTGTGCGACTGTGGAATCGGTGAAGCTGCAAAAGATCCCAAGAATTTGTGGTTTTTGCTTGGGGAAGAAAACAGTGGAGGCAAACGGAAAACAAAAAAAACAAAGATTAAACGTAGTTACTGCCTTCAAAAATATAAAAAGACGCAGCAAACCGGCTACAGCCAACCGGTAGCATGATTGGGACGAAAAAGAGAAAAAAAAGAGACATGAACAGCATGATTATTATTAGGAGCAGAATTGTAGGAGTATGTTCTCAAGGAACATAAAGGGTAGAGGAAAGAACTTTGACCATGAGAATGCGCTCGGAATATGTAACGAATAGCCGGCAAACGTTGTTTTTTGGACGAATGTGTTTTGAACGAATGTGTTTTGAACGAAGTGGTATCGTAAAAACAGGCGCATATCTTTGGTAAGACAAGCATAATTAAACGCTGAACATTAAAAAATCATTAAAATATTTCCGAATGAATATCATATCCTTCAGTTTTATTGTTTTATCTGATTGGAGCATTCGATAAATGTTAAGAGTTTAATGTCAGGTTACTCCTAACGCCTGTACATAGACAAATTATTGCCAAAAGGTGAATATTGTTGAGATTCACTGAAAGGAGTAGTATCTTTTAAAGACTCCCAAGATGTACTGAAATTATACGCCTCGATATAGCTTTGGTAATACGAAATCATTGTAGACTTTAAAAAACATTAAACTGTTAAACAGATGCCTGCAGCTACAGATGTATTTTGAAGTTTAGCTATTTCACTCGTTGATGATAAAGCTTTTTTGTATTTGTGATAAACGTGATTATGCATCTCACTAGCACAACAGCGCTCAGTGCGGGCGAGTTATAATGACGGTGCTGGACATCACATGGTAGGTTCTCCTTCTTTTTTAATAGTTTATTTATAGAGGCTTAGGGTCTCAGAGACCTCATTCGCCTCTACATGGCAGGACTGAGGATCGATCCCCATTCAAAACGTTTCCCCATAGCGAGAACTGACTATTCAACACTGGAGTATCAGTAGCTCTAGTAAGGCATTCGACTGCTGTCTTGACATAACAGGTATTTAAATCAAGAATATGCATCTTTTTAAAAAAATCGATGAAGCATATCGATGATGAAAGAGACAAAACTTTAAAAAGAAGCAACTCTCAGGATAGGGCATAAAAAATCCCATCTGGATCGAATTTTTTTTTTATTTTCATTGCCGTTTTCGCCTGAATGAATGCGGTTTAGCAAACAAGATGTTTTTTTTAATATCTAGACTTTGAATGGTCTTCACAAGGATTCTACCAAAAGCCTATCAATATTAGTTGTAAAAGTCAGCATTAAAAAACATTATTATTGTCATAATTTCTATTTTCAGAGTTTTTGATTCCACCCTAATTCTTTATTGTCCAATTTAAATTCATAATACAGTGCTACAGAGTACTATAAATATGGATTATTATACAAAATTATGTTTTTAAAACACTCTCAGCATAGCGGACACTGATACACGCTCTCGCAAATATGCCTTAGTGCATCGTTCTAACGAGAAGCATTTTCATCGTCATTACCAACATATCCTTAGTGCAGAGGCGTGTCCCTGACGAATTTACAAAACTGTTCCTACTATTAATGTTGCATAAATAACAAACCATCCCCCAAACACAGAATATGCTGGAGCAGGATTGGCAGCACAAAAAGGGGATTTGCATTACATCGTGCTTAAAGCAACCAAGTGGGCAAACCTATAGTCCACGGTGGAAGGAGCGCCACTGGTGTACTACCACCAGCACACACAGAACGTGCAATTGAACGAATCGAAAAAGGACGTCCTTCGAAGTCCTTTGAGTATGAATTATTCTCTTGCCATATGCAAGAGCCACCATCCTTTTCGGACGCTATTGAGCGATTGCGCGAGTCAGACAACGAGTCCTTTGAAGCCATGACACGGGGGAAGAACACAAAAGTTTCAGGACACAGCACACACTCAGGCATTGGAACAAGGTGTAAGGGACAGTAAAAATGCGTCGCCCGCCCGAAGAGTGTTGTGAATAAATAAATTGTATTAAATTGCAGCCATCAGGATGTGCAGCAAACAATGATGGCAAAACAATGGTAGGAGTTACTGGAAACGGGCAATGAATTGCTTATTTTCACGCTATCCACCTTCCGTTCCGTGGAAAACGCCACACCAGACACACGTACGGGCTGGCACAGGTGCCGGCAGAAAGAATCGAGAACACACACATACACACAGCACAAGAAGGTGGAAATGCTATCGGTGCTATTTATCGGCTTTTCTTCGTGCCCGTGTACCACAGGGCTCTGAAGTTGTGGAGGAAATGCGCTGGAGAGGGGTGTTGAAATTATGGGACATTTCCGGATGTTACACAACTCAGCCCACCCGAGTACGGAACATATTTTAAACAGCTGGTTTTTAATCCATCAGCTTGCACCTTGCACCCGTGCACACCTTCTTCTCTGCAATGTTGCATTGTTTGAGGATTATTCAAAGCTTAACAGAATAATCTCTCGATCCTCTACCACGAGTGGGTGAATATTTCATGTGTGGAAAATGTGGCCTACCACTAATTCCATTTGTCACTGTTTGTCGCTAGTCCACTTCCAATGCCAAGTGTTAATGGAATTCCGACAGAAAAGCGGGTTGTTGATTCTAGGGATTTAATTTAATTTGTAATGTGCAAATGTTGCAACAGAAAGGGATGAAATCAGTGGCCGGATGCCATTGCCTTTTAATGTTGTGGGATGTCGTTGTTAACCAAATCAGATGCAGATTCGATGAAGTTGAATGGATCATTGAATGATTGTACTTTCCCATTCCCTCTTACTCTCTTTCTCTCTATCTTTCACTCTCTCACACAAAAACACATTCTGTGTAGTGGTTTTGATTCTCCGGCCGGGCTCCGTTCCCCCTTCAACAGCTATCTCGCTTGCAAGATTGATCAACCCACAAGTGCAAACAATGGTATCATCCCCAGATTACAACATTTAATCATTGATAATGGAACCGTTTCGGTTTAATGGTGATGGTCGGTATCAAACATTCTCTCGTTCGAAAAATCTAGTGCGGAAGGCGATGACGAGAGCAAAATATGCTGTCCGGTCGCGTGTTATGCAAATAAAACACACATACATACTGCTTTCATGCGTACGTTACAGGCGTACTTGTATACTACAGTAGTGGATCGGCTCAAGCGATTGATATCGATGATGATATGACGAACCATTCAGCCGAGTGAGTGTGGCAGCCAGATGAACGAGGACCCTTTTTGCATCGATGATGAGTTTCTAAACCCTCACATCCACACACACACACATACACACACGTACACAATATACACAGCAAGTGAGTATAGAAGTGAATGCTGAATGGTTGTGAAAACAAGCATTTCTTGTTCTATCCATACCGAGCTACCACATAATCGAAGCCTTTGCCGCATCCGCATCAATGAGTACGGACGAGTACCCGATGACCTGGCGAGCGTCGTCATCGTTGATTTTCAATTTCAATCAATGAGCTGCAATGTTGGCTTTGTTGGTACTATTCGAACACGCATGAATAAATGCATATAAAAGAGGCGCTTGCTGGTACCGAGGGCGAAGGATTTTCTCGGCTTAGCGGTAGCACACACGGGCGCGCAAGGACATCAAATATTCAGATAGACAGATCAGGGATTGTGGAAAATTATTGAGGGGGAAGGTGTGGGAGTGGCGTTTTCTACGGTACAATACGACTATGCAAAAGGCACTTTTCGCCAAATAACCATTTTGAGTGCGTTGAAAGGGTTGATTGTTGTTATTGTTTTATAATTTGATGTGACCCGATGTGAGTCACTTTCGATTCACACGATGGATTTTTCGGTAAATGATAAAATATTGGATCACCATGCCGTAATAATGGATAAATAAATAAATAAAAAAATAAAATATTGGATGTAAAACATATGAGAAAAAATGTACAACAGTCATCTTTCTCGTATATGTGGTGAATTCGAAATATAATTATTGTTCTCCTTTCATTACTAGAAAATTAAAAAATAACTCATCTGATGACGTAATCTAAGACGTAATCTTAGAAAGCAGTATACAAGTTTTACTTCATGCAAAGACAAATATCACTCCGTATTACAAAACAGTTAGAAACTTTAGAAAATTAAACTATCAAACATATATTTAAAATATATTGAAAACATTCTATTCAGGTTTGTTCTTCTTCTTTCTTGGCCTAACGACCTCTTAAGGTCATGCCTGCCATTTCTGGCTTACTAGACTAATTGATACCGCATAGTTGGTTAGTCAATCCTCACTATGGGGGAACGGCCCAGATGAGACTTGAACCCCGGTCCTGCCGTGTGAAGATCAGCGCCGCTGTCGCATCACCACCGGGCCGCCCCGGTTTGTTATGGGAAGCTAATTCCTCTTGCAGATACAAGTGTCAAAGGAATGTTATTTGGCATTACTTATAATTACAGTGCCTAAAAGAACAGTGTGAATAATTATGTGCGTTTCATTGGGTACGACGACCTAAACACATTTTCATTCAATTGCTTATAAATAGCAATACGGCCAGGCCGTTCTATATGAATAAAAAAAAAGTTGCTTATAAAGCTTTATTATACCTAATTATGATGTTTATTAACAAATGAACCACAAGAAACCCTTAGGTTATTAAAAAGATGTCTAAATATGCATATGTAACGACTGGGACAAATTTGTCCCATATGGCGGTTCTAGTAAGGTTGAAAAGTTCGGCGGTTCTAGTGTTAATGTACTTACGCTTATATCTTACAATTTTAACCGCCTCAGTGTGGCTATCCAGGGTATTTACAGCTTGTATTGTAACACATTTTACCAACAGAACGAAGAACGCTTCAAATGGTACGAATGAACATTTTTAACTATGTTTCTCAGTCTTGTGACTGTAAAGTTCAGCAAAATGTCGATTGTTTGACGGAGGGATGCGTCTTCCGAAGCGCAGTTTGGCTCGGTAACTAACCGTTGTGTTCAGTTCAATCTGTCCAAAGTTTACCAATTATAAACACCGCGTTTTACCCCCTTCTGGACCAGGCACTTGTAAAACTTTTTTCCCCGCAAAACTACCGTAAAGATCCGTATCCGATAGTGGATACCGGCAATTTGTGCGGCACCATTGTACACGCGGTGTGCGCAACCGAATGAAACGCATTTCCGGGTTTTCCCTACGGCTCAGTTGCAGCGTAGCTGGTGCGTAATGCAAACATGGCCGGCAGGAGTCAACTCGTGTCTCTTCGACCAAACAAGGAAACTTATATTGCAGCGGTGCGGACTATGGTCTCCATTAAAAGTGTAAAACTTTTGCTCAAATTCGATTACAAAACGTTCTTTAATCGTTTGGTTTAAGCTATCCGATGAAACATTGTATACGCTGGAATCGTGCATCAATTAGAGGAAATTGCCCATTAGCAATCAGCATAGCCATGGATGCAATTTTGTGAACTATTGCAGGTAGTAACAATACTGTGGTGCAAGAAGAAATTACAAAACAAAACTCCTTCTAATGACAGACATTTTGACTGTTTATCGGAACGCACCTGATTTAGCAAGAGTTTGTAACGTCCAATCGTTTAAAATTGGAGCCTTTAGGGGTTTCTCCGGGATAACATTATAGTGTTATAGGATGCGGAACGGAAAATAAGCCGAACGGTTACGCGATGACGATTATGATTATGGCAGCTTCTGCTGAAAGTCCAGGCAACATTGGAATGAGCTACAGACGCGTGTTTAGACACATATTTAGAAAAGACTGGTTCTGCTGGGATGGAGCGGGGCATTTTATTGATCACCTGCTCGCAATGGATTACATCGAAACGGAGGAGATGGAGACGTTAAGCTTTGTTTTTTTTTTGTTCTTTTATGGTATTGATTCCTTATACCGATTGCATTGGAAGCCTTCAAATGGATTTGGCAAACAGCTGGTCACATGTATAGAAGTATGATTATTGTATATAACTAAACTTTTAACGATTGTTTTTAAATATTAATAGTAGTCCTATCGTTTTATGGAACTGTTAAAAAACAATTACATTATTGTAATAAATTTGTTCTGAGTTTCGGTACAAATCATAAACATCAAATTTACTTTTTGAATCACTTAAAGCTTAGAAATAAATCTACGCTTAAGTATCATTATATCTTTGTATTTCAATCTTGACATACAGTTTCGTTAACCAAAAAAATTCACATATAATTTAAAATCGACTACAATGTGTAACGAACACCCTTCATATATTCGGAAGTACTCCAATTTTCATTTTGATCATGTCATGACGCTGCCGGGAAGTGATTGAAGGATATTGATGTCAGACGAACAAAACGGCATAATTCTAAAGGAAATAGTTGAGGGGGACCTGCCGGGTCAACCAAATGTCTAGCTTTAAATATCGTTTCATTCACGACAAAATATTGCATTGGCTTTAGAGTTGTAAAAGACTAAACGTCACGTCATTTAGTCACTGCATTTAGAAAGCACAAAAACGCTCAGTTTCTTAACCATTAATAATGTAAAGTACAGCACCTAATAAATATGGAAAGCAATGCTAAAAAGCAGAGAATAGTCAACAAATAAGCCAAACGCTTTATGCATGTCCAGTGCTTCAAAATGGAAGAAATCAATCACCAAAAACGGTACACAAATGACTAATTGCTTTCCGTTCGATTTTGTAACAGTCATCTTCATTACAAGAAACCATCGTCGTCTTCGTTTTCCTTTTTGTGACCGACAGCATCGACAAGGCGCATGTTATGGTGCTGAAAGAATAACAAATGACGAACGATGACAATCTGTATCAGCGTTGACGGAATGTGGCATGATTTGGCAAAATAAAAAAGGAAATTTCTGACCAGAGCAGTAATCGAAATTCGGTGGAATAACCGAAGAGATCCTTGAAGGGTTTTTCTACTTGTGGGTTTTTCATAGGGCGAAGTCGCCAAAAAGAATTGTAGACGGTCAACTTTGAAACCGTGTCATTCGAATGTGGAAGAAAGCCAGATATGTCATTGTGGGAGTGTTCTCCCAAAAGAGTTTGGATGTTGTTTGGAGCACCGTGGGGTTTTGAATCATCTGTCAAAAACTAATATCCTACAAAACGGTAAGTGAGAGCATGGTGAGGTATGGTATTCGAAAGCTGCAATCACCTCATCATCGTCATTCATTTAACTATCGTATTACTGATTTGGACAATAGCGTTCATACTTTACTGGATTATCATTCAACATGAATTCATGCATGATCTTACGTGATGAAATCTTTTCTATAGTCTTCTTCTTCACTGGCTCTATAACTTTGAGAGGTTTTGGCCTGCAATACTGATTTTCCTTGACTTCGATCCTGCGTACGAGTCCGGACGGGATTAGATATACTGTCCTGATGTGAGAAGACCGTCACCGTTACTGCCTTGTCTAC
>LULA01017120.1:0-15891 GCA_002091835.1 Anopheles maculatus | reverse complement strand
AAAGCGGATTTGCCGGTCGAACTAGGATCAACCGAAATGGCAGCAAGAAAACGCTTCCTGCAGCTGGAAAGGCGATTTGAGAGAGACGAAAATTTGAAAAGGGAGTACAGTGCAGTAATAAGTGATTACATCGGCAAAGGATTCTTAACCGAGGTAGACGTGAAAGACGATACGCGTTGTCATTTCTATTTGCCGCATCATCCGGTTATAAAGAGTTCGAGCGTAAGCACTAAAGTACGACCGGTGTTTGACGGATCAGCTCAAACAGATTCAGGCAAGTCTCTTAACGATTTATTAATGACGGGTCCAGTAATACAGGACAATTTGTTGTCATTGTTGCTGAGATTTCGTATGAGGCCAGTGGTATTAGTAGCTGATATAAAACAGATGTATTTGCAAGTCAAGGTGCATTCTAACCACACACCGTTTCAGCGTATACTGTGGCGCAGCACATCAGATCAGCCGATTGGAGTATACGAGTTACAAAGGGTAACTTTTGGCCTTGCCCCATCGTCTTTTTTAGCCATTAGAGTTCTTCATCAGCTGGCATATGATGAAGGAACCAACTTTCCTTTGGCGAAGCAGGCTTTGCTTGACGATTTCTACGTAGACGGTTATATTGGTGGGGCTGGAAGTGAAGACGAAGCCATCAAGCTACAAGCAGAACTAGCAACGCTTTTGAACCGAGGGGGATTCCATCTCACCAAATGGAATTCAAATAAGAAAAGTGTTTTGAGCAACGTTCCGGCAGAAGACTTGGCAGAATCTAAAGTGAAAATGTTTGGAGACCCTGAAGAACCGTTCAAAGCATTAGGTATTGGATGGCTACCGGAAGCGGATGAATTGTTCATCGATTCGAACATTCAGATCAGCAAGGAGTGGACACGTCTTACAGTCTATTCCTTGGTAGCGCGAATTTACGATCCATTGGGGCTAGTGGCTCCAGTAACAGCTTGGGCCAAGATTAAGATGCAGTTGTTATGGTTGGCAACTAATAGCTGGGATGAAGATATACCGATTCCGATGCAAGAGCAGTGGTGTACATTTCAGTCACAATTATCCTTGTTAAAGAACATCAAGTTTCCGCGTCATTCTCTCGTGAAAAACCCAGTTGCTTTGCAGTTGCATTGTTTCTCCGACGCATCAGAAGCTGCTTACGGAACTTGTGTGTGGAAAAAATAACCGTTATAGCCATAATTGGTGCTATAGCCATAATTGGTACATCCACCCTATTGCTTCAGATTTTGAACCGTTAATTTTCATTTTCCATTTTTTGCAGTATCTGCTGTATGCTTTTAACCCATTATTTAAAGACCTTATAATGCCTTTAGGATATTTGGAAGTGGATGAAATGGCAAAATCATCTGCGTATAGATATTTTTCACAGTTGCGCATAGTTGGTGTTTCAGACGTGAAAATGCTAAATAGTAAGGGCGATAGTGTGCTTCCTTGAGGAACGCCTGCTACGGGAACAAAAGTTTCTGATTCAGTTTGGTCAATGAAAACATTGTTTTGCCGATTTTTAAGAAAAGAATTAATTAGCTTTACCAGTTGCGTAGGAAATTTTAGGGTGATTAATTTATATATTAATCCTTGGTGCCAGATGGTATCAAAGGCCTTTTCTCCATCAAGTAGGACCAATCCTGTAGATTTTTTGACACTTCTGTTGTTTTTAACAATTTTAGTTAGTCTATCAAATTGATGGGTAGTTGATAATGCTGGTTGGAAACCGAATTGATATTTTGGGATGATACTTTTCCGATCAGTATGAGCACGGAGTCGCCGTTCTATTATTTTTTCGAAAGTTTTTCCAAGACAGCTTAATAAGTTAATTGGCCTGTAATTTTCTGGTTTAGTCAAGTCTTTGCTGTGTTTGGGAATTGCTATGGTTTTAGATTGTTTCCATGTATCTGGAAAATATCCAAATTTTAAGCAGCTGTTGAAGACAATAGTTAAGAGAACCAAGGCTTTGTTTGGTAGTCTTTTTAATAAATTGTTGCTAATTCCATCACATCCAACTGCTTTTTTGTTTTTAAATTTTTTCAATATGCTTCTTATTTCCTTAGGCTTAACTAGTGTTAACTGACTAACGTCCGGAGCATTGTTAGATGAGAGAAAGTTATTAGTGATCGAATTAATTTTACTTTCTAACGGGCTCGAGGAATAAGATGTTATTTTGTGGGCATTTTCAAATTGCTGTTTCAGTGCTTCACATGTTTCCGAATTTACAATTATAGCTTGGTTATTTACTTTCAAAGTAGAAATTGTATTAATCTTGTTCTTGATCAATCTAACAAATTTCCAGAGTTTATTTTTATCGTGATTAGCTCTATTTATATCTTCAAGGAGTTTGGACCAAGACCGATTCCTTAAATCGTCTAAATGAATTTTAATTTGGGAGCGAAGGCTATAGTAAGTATTTTTATATTCTGTGCAACGTCGATGCCTTTGCCATTTTCGTCTAAACACATTGCGTAGTTTTATTAGATTTAATATATGTTCTGGGATAATTAAGATGAATTGCCCTGGGATAACGGTTGGAACGGCTATGTTATGGGCCGTGGACAAGACCTCGTTTAAATGTGAAATCATTTCATCGATTTCGTTAGTATTGTTTAAATTCATGTGGTTAATATGGCAAATATTTAAATGACTATTTACATGTTCTCTAAACAAATTCCAATCGGCAGCAGCATAGTTATATACTTTGTAAGGAGGCTTTAACGTGGGTTTGGAATTTTTAATTTTAAAGTGGACAGGAAGATGATCAGAGGATAAGTCCGTGATTGTGATAGGAGCTGATAATTCATGTACATTATTTGAAAGTGCAATATCAAGTGTTGAAGGTAAACGAGATGAGTCGGCAGAATAGAATGTGGGTGTATTAGGATAATGTATAGTTAATCTTTTCTATGGCCGTTTGGTCATAAAAAAAATATAATTTTATTTGCTACAACTAATTCGATCTTACAAACTCGACTTAGCGCTATGAATTCCTAATTACGACTGAACTTGCTTTTCCTAGCCTGAGCCCTAGTGCCGGGAGACCACGATGGTTCCCACGGTTTGTCACGTAGCGCGTCCATGTGCAGCGGTGTCTCGTTCTCTGCGCGTGGCCAGTGTCGCGTTACTCGGCGCATCTTCGCGTTGCTCAGCGCATCGTATTCACTTTCGCGTTGCTCAGCGCATCGTGTTAACTCCTCTCCTCTTGGCTACTTTGTCCGCAAAGTCTTCTGGATGGTTTGGAAGGTGGCGGGGGTGCTTATGAAGACTGCTGACGGTGGTTGCAGGTTGTTCGTTGGTCCGGTTACCGGTGGGACCTGAATCTTGACGCCTGCTTGTCGATTTCTGGAAATACAGAAAAATGCGGCTACTGCTATGCATATGATGATCGTTAATCCACTAGTTGAACCGAAGAGATTAAGTTTCCATGAGAACGAATTGTTTTCCAGTTTGATGTCTTGCAATGTTTTTCGCTGTGCTAAGGTAAGGTTGCTGACGTATTCAATTGATGGTATATCTTTAATGGATGTTTCTTTAATGGATAAGCCGATAGTAGATCGATAAGACAAAGGGTTGATGATTACTTCTGTGTTGGAAAAGAGTTCACCGTTAATGACCACGTTGCAATCTTGGAATTGTACGATGTATGACCCGTTGATGACCTGGTTTAAGCGATTGCAGTTTGATGATATTCTTGCGGTTGCATCGTTGATGAAGATGCTCGTATCGCCTATACGTTTGATGATACCGTTTGCATAAACTTTCTCATAAGGACACTCGGAATCATTTCCCTGAACAAGATCAGTTATACATTCCGTTGGCTGTTCTAGGAATGTGGTCTCGCACGAATAGAAATCTGCTTTTTGTTCGCATGACTGTTTAGTTTCTAACACATGTGTTTCGTTTCTTAGGACATGGTTTTCCTTTAGTAATATCCTTTTTCCATTAGTTATAACTGAATCGATGTACTCGTACTCGTATACTTGCGTAGAGTATCTGGGAAACTTGAGGATGTAAATTACATGTGTTTTGTTAATTGCCATCTGTGCTGAAGCATGAAGGAGTAGTTCTTCTGCTGTTGTATAATGCATGCCATTGTATGCTAGGAATGCATCTAGTTTACCAAAATCTTCCATAGAAAGTAATTTACTGTTTGGTATACCGTGCTTCGCTGTTAACATAGCTTCTTCTATTGTTTCTACTTGATCTTGAAGAGTGTTTATGTGCGATATTTTTATCAATTGGGCGATTTCCGTTTGATGTACTCTATAACTCTTTTCTTCTTCTTTCATTGCATTGTTTACTACGTTGATTATGTCTTGTAAGCGGCTATTCATTCCATCATTGAACATTACTTGTTTGTTGTTTTGGTGAATCAATTCGTTCATCGTGCTATTGATGATTCTCAAGTCGTCCGCGTCTGGGCTGCCGGCGATCCATTTCCATATTTGACCAACCGTGTCCCATCTCTTCTGTCTCTTTATAGTTCTCCTAATCTTGGCTAACGTTTCTTTTAATTTAGCAATTTTCATTTCTATTAATTTGCTCAGTGATTGGTTATCTATATTGTTTTTGTTTGTAGTTGTTACGTTTATAATCAAATCATTTAGCTCTTCTAATTTAATTGGGTGTACTGTTCTAACGTATCCTATCCTTATCTTAGCTTTCCCTAGTGGAATTATTACGAGAGAATTATTTGTTACATCATGTATCTTAATTTTACTCGATTCTATCGATGAAATAGCGATAAGGATTATACTGAAATGATAAGAATAATGAATCAATTAGTCGGATTTCTTAAATTCACTTTATGAATTTTTCTGTTATGTGTATCGATTACATACGTAGGATAATTTTCTTTAATCTTTACCATATTGAAACGACTATCTCGTTTATTATTAGTTTTCCTCTTTTCGTACGCATATTGATTTGGTTCATAGTCTTTATATTTCTTATCTTTCATTTTTTCGTTTTTCTCCTCAAACAGTTTTATAATTTTTTTATCAAGTTTTTCTCTTAATATCGCTCTGTCTCTAAACGACATTTCTTCCGATTGTTCTCCGATATATACGTTTTTGGGAGTCTCTTTCGTAAACGAATGAATGGTGTTGTTGTATTTGTATACAGCCTGTTGCACTAAATTTTTATCTGTGATTTCTGGGTTTAGTGCCTTGATACACCTGCCTATCTCACGAATTGTTGAATGGCATCTTTCGATTTGACCGTTTGTTTCTGAACGATTTACGGGAGTTTTAAAAATAGATATACCCAGATTTTTAATCATTTGTTCTATGACATTTGAAACAAATGTGCATTCGTTATCTATTACGATTTGCCTTGGTAAATTCCAATCATATAAAAGTTCTTGCATTACTTCTTTTATATCTGCAATAGATTTTGATTTGATGAATCTTACTTTGAGAAATTTGGAAAATTTATCTACTGATGAAAGGTAAAGTAAATTTGAGTTATACGCAAATATATCAATGTGAACAATTTCACCTGGATATCTGGGGATTGGAGTCTTTATTTGTATAAACTCTTGGGGTTTCCTATCATACTTTTCCATTTTGCAAATTTCGCAATTTTTTACAAATGACTCTATTACTTTCCTCATCGTTGGAAAATAAAACCTTTTAATGCATTGTAATGAGTTCTCTTTTGAATTTCTATGTGCAAAATTATGAATGTTTTTAATTTCCTCTAGTTGTCTTTCTTCGTTTGTTAAATCTTCAACTTGCATTTGAGAGAATCTACATCGCATTGTTTTCGGATTGAATAATTTTTTATACACTTCTTGAATATGACCCATGGTTACTTCATCGGTTAGTATACCGTTAATAATATTAGGGTTGAGGAATCTTTTTAGTTTGTCTGTTAAATATTGGTTAGTAAATTCTGGTTCACTAAAAATATGCCTTTTAAATTTTGGAAACGGCGTGATCATTTCATAGGACGAATTGTTAGTTGTTTTAAATATTAGTTGGTTATGAAAAGCGTTGATGGGGGCTTCAGTGGACAGTATATATTCACTGCTATCATCATCAGCGGAATGTTGTGTTGGTGTTAGAGAATTAATTTGGATTCTTGATAGCGCATCCGCTACAACGTTAGTTTTTCCAGGTTTGTAGCGTAACTCATAATTATGTTCCTCGATGAACGCTTTCCATCGTTTTAGTTTCGCATTGTTATTTTTTGGCGACATTGCATATGTTAAAGGTTGGTGATCTGTTAGTATTGTTATTTTTGCACCGTATATGTAATTGCGCAAGGAATGTAAAGCCCATACTATAGCAAGCATTTCTTTCTCGTTGGTAGCATAGTTTTCTTCCGTTTTCGATAATGTTCTGGATATGAACGTTATTGGTTTTTCAATACCATTGATTTTTTGTGATAAAACACCTCCGATTGCTTTGTCGGACGCGAGTAGGTGTGGTGGGTTCGAGGAGGAACTTTCGGACATCTCCTTATAATCTGGCTTCAACACAGGAAAATATAATTTTACGTACACTTTAACTTTATTGGATACTTTAGCGTTACAGCTTGGGTAGTCGCTTGAGAAAAGTAGGTGTGGTGGGTTCGAGGAGGAACTTTCGGACATCTCCTTATAATCTGGCTTCAACACAGGAAAATATAATTTTACGTACACTTTAACTTTATTGGATACTTTAGCGTTACAGCTTGGGCAGTCGCTTGAGAAACGTGTGTCCTCACACGATAGCGGTAGCACTATTTATATGAAATAATTGCATTGGCCTTATTAGGCAATTAACTATCTTGCTTTAGTATGCGGTATCCTAGCTTACTGTCCTTTTCTATCGTATATATTTCGTAGTGGAATTTTCCATTGGCATATTTTTAATACTGCGTAATTGCACATGCCTGCTGTAATTTCCGTGTTTTCTCTAAGTTTAAACTATCTTTAAATATTACTAAATTGTACAAACCTATTTTAGCTTTTCATAAATCATATTCAATAATTTGAATTAAAAGTTTCCTTAAAGTTATTAAATAAAAACCTTTAGCTATTCAATTGGTAATTGTAGTGTATGAAATAGTTTATAGTATGCGTAACATCCTTAATAATTGCGTACTTGCCGTTTTCCCCTACATATCCTTATCTTTGTCTAACGTAGAACGCTTAACTGGTTCTTGTCCTAGCTAACGTTATATTTATAGTATCTAGTTGATCATTATGGCTTTTACTTTATAGTATGCTAGATAATTATACGTAGCTAATTCTAGATTGATAATCGATTGCTCGATGACTATATCTTTTAGTGTTGGTGTGTTACAGGGTTTTGTATACCACACAGGGTTCATTTTGAGAAACAAAATTTAGCTACTACTTCAAAGATCGCTTTGATTTGATCTTGTTTTGATATGCAGTTTTGTAATTTGTTGAAAACTTCTCCTACTATGGGAATGATTTCGTCGTGGTTAAAAAGGTCATTATTTTCTGTGCTTTCACCGAAGAACGGGACTTGCTTCCTTGTGTGAGTATTATTAACATTTTGAAACCACGCGTTGCCGTTATTTGTTTGTGGTAGTGGTGGGAAGTGTTCACGCAACACATCTGATCTTAGGCATGTGTGATCTTAGGCCTGTGCGTATCTTTTGTTTTCGGTTTCTGTGTGGGTCGTTTCGGGCACCCGTAATAACCGGCAGTGTGGTTTCCCTCGCAGTTCGCACATTTCAATTTGTGCTCAGGAATTTTACCATCTCCCGAAGATGGTCCCGCCGTAAGGGGACAACACTTTGAATCATGCTCACCAGCACACTTATTGCATTTCACCTGACGATTGCAATTTGCCGCACCGTGTCCGTATAATTGGCATCTGGAGCAACGCATAGGACCAGATTTTTTCGAATAATAATTCCACGTCACTCTGCAGTGGTACAGCGCTTTTATAGATCTTAATATATTAAGTTTCACACTTTCTGCTGTAAAATGCAGTAGATACACTGCATGATCATCATACCTTTTCTGTTTTACTATCATTTTTTTTATATCTGTGGGATATATGTTTTCTCCTTTTAGAATCTCATGTACATCCTCTATAGGAAGATCCACTAATCCGTACAACACTATCTTTGTTGTTTTGTCCTCTTCTAGCTGGTACGTATGGAACAGCACGTTATGCGATTTAAAGTGAGACACAATACTACGAAAATCCGTACTATTAGTGAGTTGAACGACAGTGCCCGTGTACGTCTGTTTAGTTGTATAGTTCACTACACCGGCTGCAATTATTAGCTTGTGCACGCACTGTACCGATTGGCTTTTTACAACGATTGGAGGAACTTTGTTCTCGCTCACTTTCACTGATGTTGCTGAGGTGTCACTCTCTCTGACCTTTTTCTTCGTATTAAAATCCTTCGGGATATTGTCCGTGTCTTGGTCATTACACAGGAGAGCAAACCGGTTCTCCGATGGGTTAGAGCAACTACTTCTGTTTGCTAACGTGTGGGCACTAGCCGGCCTCGGCCTTTTGCCTCTGGGTCTTCCCACTCTTCCCACCATCCTGAGACAGGATGATGTCCCGTGCAGCCTCTCTCAGTACTAACTTTGATTTTTTTTTGTTTTTTTCTTTCCCCCTCACTGAGATAACTGATAACACGTCTGGTCGCTACCGTGTCTAGGTTGGGAATGAATTTATTGACAAAAAATTCCTGCTTATATACTAACTGTTGCGTTCTTTGTTAAAATAATTGTGAGGCCTTTTCCTGTTTTGTGTGTCTTTTCTTCCCTACGTTGTGCTTTATTTCATCTTCACGAATCGCAACCTATCGCCACGGGAGTTTTATTGCGACTGACCTTTTCTCTTTCTGGCACCTTCGCCAGTGCTGCCAAAACCAAAAACCCCAACTGTCATTTGTCATAAACCAAAAATTCAAAAATAAACGTTATTTCAGTTTACATTTCAACATGGCGGCCACCTAAATTTACAAAATTTACATACTTTTCTCAAACGGCAATAAGCTAATTTTACAGGCTGGTCTTTTGTAAACACCTCCCTTGGTTTTGACATTTACTACTCGCACTACACCATCGGGCCCTGGGAAAACCTGCGATATACGACCCAATGGCCAATGATGTGGAATTTTTCCATCCTCCTTAAGCAAAACCATTTGCCCTACCTCTAAATGAACCACTGGCATTTTCCGTTGATGCTCATTGTGCAACTCATTGAAATATTCCGTTCGCCAACGTTTCCAATAATCTTGAATGATTTGCCTAAGTACTTCATAGCCACGCAATCTGTTAGTTGGTACTTCAACCAAAACATGTTCTGGTAACGCATTCATCGGCGCTCCGATGAGAAAGTGACCCGGAGTTAAAACGTCTAATTCCTCAGGATCATCCGACAGAGGCGTTAACGGTCGGCTGTTTAACTGAGTTTCTACTTGCGCCAATACAGTTGCCATCTCACCGAACGCCAGTCGACGACAGCCTAACACCTT
Source organism: Anopheles maculatus (assembly GCA_002091835.1). Classification (NCBI taxonomy): domain Eukaryota; kingdom Metazoa; phylum Arthropoda; class Insecta; order Diptera; family Culicidae; genus Anopheles; species Anopheles maculatus. The sequence goes on along the minus strand of LULA01017120.1, from coordinate 6,423 downwards.
CATCAAGACTCGTTTTGCCGCCTTCACTGCAGCCTCCCAGAGTCCGCCGAAGTTCGGTGCATGTGGTGGTATGAAGTGCCATTTCACTCCAAAATCTGCCGCATATTTCGAGATGCTGTTGATAGATGAGTCGCTGTGCATCATAGCAAAGTATTCGTTAATAACTTTGCGCCCGCCTTGGAAATTCAACCCGTTGTCAGAATACACTTCACTAGGCATTCCTCGCCTGGCCACAAAACGACGAAAAGAAGCCAAAAAGGCCTCCGACGATAACGATTCCACTAACTCGATGTGTACAGCCTTTATGGAGAAACAAACGAAGATGGCTATGTAGGCTTTCTCAGCAGCAGCTCGTCGATGTACCGGTTTCAAGTAAATGGGCCAACAAAAATCAATACCCACGATCGAGAAGGGTCGAGCTGACGTCATACGTGTTAATGGTAGTTGCCCTGGAGGTTGCTGCACTAAAGGTGGATTCATTCTGTAACAAGCTGGACATTTCCGACACACAGTGTTCACTAACGATCGACCTTGAACTGCCCAATATTCTCTTCGCATCGCACTGAGCGTCATGGTTGGTCCACCGTGCATTGATATACGATGATAATACTCCGCTATCAACCTGGACATGAAGGATTTCTTAGGCATCGCCAAAGGATGATTAGGCTTGAGGAGGATTTGTCTACCACGTTTCAGGCGGCCACCAACTCGGAGTAAGCCATCGCTGTCCAAAAAAGCTCCCAACGTCTTCAGCGAAGATTTTGGTCGAACCGGTCGTCCAGCACGCAGCTCCTTTATTTCAGATGCAAAATTGATGCGTTGCTCTCTTTTCACTAATATTAGCTTTGCACCAATAAGCTTGCTCAACAGTAAAACTCGACTACGATGGTTTGACTTTCGCTGACAACGCTGAATGAACCTCAAGCAGTACGCAGTCACGCGCAATAGTTTCTCGTAGCTGGAAAACCTTTCGCACCAATCATCTGTTTCAAGGTGCACTCCTACGACTATTGCCCTTTTCCTTGGCTCCAAATGCTCTTCTTCTGACTGCAGGAAGCGTTTTCTTGCTGCCATTTCGGTTGATCCTAGTTCGACCGGCAAATCCGCTTTAAAAGGCAACTCCACGACATATCTTCCCTCGCAGTCTCGATGATGGGTTTGTGCAAAGTGGCTTTCACAATCCTTCTCTTCTTGGCTCTGGGATGGCGCATGATGGATTTCCTCTATCGCCCAAAATCTTTCTATTAAATCCTCCAACCGGGTACATGAACCACAGGTGATTTGACGATTGCTTTCTTGTTCGTCCTCAACTGGCGCTTGACCGACGGCAACCCAACAAAAACGGTGCCAATAAACGTTGGAAGTCTTGAAAACTTAACCCTTAAGTTTCCGTTGCTATCAGACTTCAAAAAGTCAGCGTAAAATTCTGAACCAAGCAGCAAATCAATCTCACCATCTGCTTCAAAATCAGGATCTGCTAGCACAAAGTTCTGTGGAAGTTGCTGCCGGTTGATTCTCTTGCTACCGATTGGCTTGTATTCAGTGATTTTAGGCAAGATTAAAAACTGCATGCTTTCCTCATACGCACTGTTTCTGGAGTTTATAGTTGCTGTCACCAATGACTGAATACTAACTTCACACTTCCCAACGCCCGACAAGGATGTGCTTGTTGTTGTACGTGGTAGCTTAAGCCGCGCAGCGAGACCTTTAGACATCAAGTTAACCTGCGAACCACTGTCGAGCAAAGCTCTAGCCGGCAACCACTTGTTTGTGCTCGTTCGTATGTTCACCACAGCTGTCGACAAAAATACGGCCTTATAACCTTTCTTTGCCGCTGCACTAACAACTACCTTCTGACCTGACACATCTTGTCGAGCCATACTCGTTGCCCTTTGGCGATCATCGATGTGAAGCAAAGAATGATGCTTTCGATTGCATGTGTGGCATCTAGTGCGCGACCAACATTTTGCTTGAAAGTGTCCAGGTTTCAAACAATTGGCGCAAAGTTTTTTCACCTCAACCAACTCACGTCGCTGGACAACCGTTAGCTTTCGAAAGGACTCACAGTTCTCAACCAAATGCGATTCATCACACTTTACGCACTTCGCTTCTGCAGCCACATTTGCAGTAACATGGCGATCACTGCTAATTTTGCCACCCGCCGTAGGCTTATCAACAGCAAATGCGTCCATGATGCGCGTCTGGGTTCGCAAAAAACTTAACAAATCACGCACTGAATTTGCATCGTTCTCCTCAACATGCCGCTCCCACTTTTGTTGAGTGTGCTCATCTAGCTTCGAAAGAATTATCTGAATTAGCAGCATACCCCACTGTCCAGTATTTTCACCTAGCTGATTCAAAATGTTAAGATTCCGCTCGAAACACTCGATGACACCATGAATTCCCGCCGTATTCATCACCTTCAACCGTGGCCACTGCAACATAGCATTCACGTGTCGCTTTTTCAAAATATACTCATTCGCATAACGTTTCTGCAATGCAGCCCATGCAACTTCATAATTTGCGTTGCAAGCCGGTAAAGCATCCACTACTTTCAGCGCTTCACCTTTGAGCGATCGCTTCAGATACAGCATTTTTTCAACCGAAGACAGCTTTTCATTTTCGTGTATGGTAACCACAAACATATCATGATACGGTAACCACTCGTCATATTTTCCAGAAAATTCTAGAAGCGTCAACCGCGGAAGCCGAAATCCATTACTATTGTTGTTGTCTTGCTCTTGCCTCTTTCGCGTTTCATCGCCTACTTCACTTAATTTCCGCATTAGCTGTCCTTTCATTCGCATCACTTTGCCCTCAATATCGTCAAATAGCCAATCGTTTTCTTCGTTTCTCTCTTCCGCTTCTATCTTTCGGGCTATTTCTTGGAATTCCTTCCAACGATCGTTCAGAAGCTCGATACGAGGCGCTAGTTCTGGGTAGTCGTTTTCACAGTATGCAGCCAGAAACGTGTCCATTCTCAGCACAGACCGTATGATGCGATCTCGCTCACGCTTCAAGCCATCAATAACCATAGCACTGTGATCACCGCGCATTTCCTCCGATTTGGATTCTCCCGTGAACCCTTCACACGGCTCAGCCTTCAACGACATTTTGAAGCTTGCAATACGTTCGGTATACCACAAAAACCAGTAATACCACAAACACTGTTATTCGCCCGAGAACAAAGTCACACACACACAAACGCTAGCCAGAACAAACACGATTTCACACGCTCAACGCGATTTTTGCTTAGTCTGAAATCCAAAATGTTCTAAAGTTTTAATCTTCTACAAACAATTATCACAAACGCACTTTTATAACAAAATCCTGGTCACGGCACCATGTTGCGTTCTTTGTTAAAATAATTGTGAGGCCTTTTCCTTTTTTGTGTGTCTTTTCTTCCCTACGTTGTGCTTTATTTTATCTTCACGAATCGCAACCTATCTTCACGGGAGTTTTATTGCGACTGACTTTTTCTCTTTCTCTGGCACCTTCGCCAGTGCTGCCAAAACCAAAAACCCCAACTGTCATTTGTCATAAAGCAAAATTCAAAACAATAAACGTTATTTCAGTTTACATTTTAACACTCACTAATCTTACGCATACTGAGAAACTAACCTTAAGCTACCTATCCACGTATGCCACACCATTTTGAAATTGATGAATTTTTTTTTGGCCCCAGAACTTGTATGACGGGGGTACCTAAAACTTTTTTTTCAAAATTGTCAAAAAATAATGAAAAATTTACTATTGCCCATTAGAAAGAGGATGGTTAGGGCTTTTCAAAAAGTATTGGTTCACCACTATCCGATGTATAGTTTTCGAGATATGACCATTCGAAAATTGATGATTTTTTTACTCAATTCAGTTTAGACCCCAGAACTTGTATGACGGGGGTACCAAAAATTTTTTTTTCAAAATTGTCACAAAATAATGAAAAATTTACTATTTCCCATTAGAAAAAGGATGGTTAGGGCTTTCCAAAAAGTATTGGTTCACCCCTATCCGATGTATAGTTTTCGAGACATGACCATTCAAAAATTGATGATTTTGTTTTTGGCCCCAGAACTTGTATGACGGGGGACCTAAAATTTTTGTTTCAAAATTGTCACAAAATCATGAAAAATTTACTATTGCCCATTAGAAAGAGGATGATTAAGGCTTTACAAAAAGTATTGGTTCACCCCTATCCGATGTATAGTTTTCGAGATATGACCATTCGAAAATTGATGATTTTTTTTTGGCCCCAGAACTTGTATGCCGGGGGCACCTAAAATTTTTGTTTCAAAATTGTCAAAAAATCATGAAAAATTTACTATTGCCCATTAGAAAGAGGATGATTAAGGCTTTACAAAAAGTATTGGTTCACCCCTATCCGATGTATAGTTTTCGAGATATGACCATTCGAAAAAAGATGATTTTTTTTTTCCCCAGAACTTGTATGACGGGGGTACCTAAAATTTTTTTTTTCAAATTTGTCAAAAATTCATGAAAAATTCACTATTGCTCATTAGAAAGAGGATGGTTAGGGCTTTCCAAAAAGTATTGGTTCACCCCTATCCGATGTATAGTTTTCGAGATATGACCATTCGAAAATTGATGATTTTTTTTTTGGCCCCAGAACTTGTATGACAGGGTTACCTAAAATTCTTTTTTTTAAATTGTCAAAAAATCATGAAACATTCACTATTGCCCATTAGAAAGAGGATGGTTAGGGCTTTCCAAAAAGTATTGGTTCACCCCTATCCGATGTATAGTTTTCGAGATATGACCATTCGAGAAATGATGATTTTTTTTTGGCCCCAGTACTTGTATGACGGGGGTACTTGAAATTGGTTTTTCAAAATTGTCAAAAAATCATGAAAAATTCACTATTGCGCATTAGAAAGGAGATGGGTAGGACTTTCCAAAAAGTATTGGTTCACCCCTATCCGATGTATAGTTTTCGAGATATGACCATTTGAAAATTGATGATTTTTTTTTGGCCCCAGAACTTGTATGACGGGCGTACCTAAAATTTCTTTTTCAAAATTGTCAAGAAACCATGAAAAATTTACTATTGCCCATTAGAAAGAGGATGGTTAGGGCTTTCCAAAAAGTATTGGTTCACCACTATCCGATGTATAGTTTTCGAGATATGACCATTCGAAAATTGATGATTTTTTTTTGGCCCCAGAACTAGTATGACGGGGGTACCTAAATTTTTTTTTCAAAATTGACAAAAAATCATGAAAAATTTACTATTGCCCATTAGAAAGAGGATGGTTAGGGCTTTCCAAAAAGTATTGGTTCACCACTATCCGATGTATAGTTTTCGAGATATGACCATTTGAAAATTGAGGATTTTTTTACTCAATTCAGTTTAGGCTCCAGAAATTGTATGACAGGGGTACCTAAAATTTTTGTTTCAAAATTGTCAGAAAATAATGAAAAATTTGCTATTGCCCATTAGAAAGAGGATGGTTAGGGCTTTCCAAAAAGTATTGGTTCACCCCTATCCGATGTATAGTTTTTGAGATATGACCATTTGAAAATTGATGATTTTTTTTTGGCCCCAGAAGTTGTATGACGGGGGTACCTGATTTTTTTTTTTCAAAATTGTCAAAAAATCATGAGAAATTCACTATTGCCCATTAGAAAGAGGATGGTTAGCGCTTTCCAAAAAGTATTGGTTCACCCCTTTCCGATGTATAGTTTTCGAGATATGACCATTCAAACATTGATGATTTTTTTTTGGCCCCAGAACTTGTATGACGGGGGTACCTAAAATTTTTTTTTCAAAATTGTCAAAAATCATGAAAAATTCACTATTGCCCATTAGAAAGAGGATGGTTTGGGCTTTCCAAAAAGTATTGGTTCACCCCTATCCGATGTATAGTTTTCGAGATATGACCATTCGAAAATTGATGATTTTTTTACTCAATTCAGTTTAGGCCCCAGAACTTGTATGACGGGGGTACCTAAAATTTTTTTTTCAAAATTGTCAAAAATCATGAAAAATTCACTATTGCCCATTAGAAAGAGGATGGTTAGGGCTTTCCAAAAAGTATTGGTTCACCCCTATCCGATGTATAGTTTTCGAGATATGACCATTTGAAAATTGATGATTTTTTTACTCAATGCAGTTTAGGCCCCAGAACTTGTATGACGGGGGTACCTTAAATTTTTGTTGCAAAATTGCCAAAAAATCATGAAAAATTCACTATTGCCCATTAGAAAGAGGATGGTTAGGGCTTTCCAAAAAGTATTGGTTCACCCCTATCCCATGTATAGTTTTCGAGATATGACCATTCGAAAATTGATGATTTTTTTTTAGCCCCAGAACTTGTATGACGGGGGTACCTAAATTTTTTTTTCCAAAATTGCCAAAAAATCATGAAAAATTCACTATTGCCCATTAGAAAGAGGATGGTTAGGGCT
>KZ064462.1:0-11767 GCA_002091835.1 Anopheles maculatus | reverse complement strand
CGATGCGCTGGGCGGCGGCGGAGGGGGTGCAGCCGGAGGAACCAGTGACTGCAACGCACTCAATAGTTTCGGTATAATTGAGAACGTAAAATGCGAAGAGAAGATTATCGAGCGCGATTGGGTTAACTACTACTGTAGGTGCCTTTTTTTACTGTACAACAAAGCCTCCCTTTTCCCACACACACACACATACACACACACACAGACCCACACAGACATAGAGAACTCATTTCGTTGTTACTTGATTTCCTTTTCTATATCGTTTCCCTGTTTTTGTTCCGTTGATTTTCCACGTAGAAATGTGTGTAATGTGGTTTCCCTGCGTACCTTTCACACAAAGTACTGCGGCTATTTAACACCATTTTAAACCAAAAAAAAACAAAACTTTGTGTCTGGGTACGTGTATTTTTTTGTTTGTTTTTTGGACATACTATTATAATTTGCAATGTTGAGATAGGCACGTTCAAATGGCTCACCCAAAGGAGGGAAAGCGCAAACGATTCCTTTGGGACGATCCAAACAAAGGCTACGACTGACTGTGCAAGCATCTTACAGAACTCTAGATGATTGGCTTACAGTTCGCTTTAAAGATGCAAGCTGTGCTTAAAACTACATTCTTGAAGAATTTGAAGGGCGAATTCTGTACACGAATGTGCTTCATCTTTCACCAATGCATATTATATCGGATTAGTTTATTTGGTTGTTTAACTTAGATGTTTATCATTAATTATTGGTTGTTAAGTTACTGCTGCTTTCTTGTGCAATATTTTAGCGCGATTATTACGTGTAATCTTTAGGCGATCTAATGGCGAATGATCTAACATTCGATTTGAGTACCTTACCACAAAATAAGACCCATTTGTTTAATCATCATCTTTGGTAAAAGGGTTTTTAATTAGGCGGTGCGTAACGGTCTGTCCGACACGTCTGAATCTTGCAATGATGCTCGTTCAATACACGAGATACAGCTACAGGAACGTGATATCTGATTCTTCTTAATGCCTGATGGTCCTGGTTGAGGATGATCTACCTTTAATTTTCGCTGTTGTTTTGATGAAGATGGCTCATGCACAGCAACGGGTTTGTAGCCTTTAGCAGTAGACTTCCAACTGCGTGGTTGAATACGCTGCATGAGCCGTGCCAGTGAGAACTTTCGCCGACCTGTACCCGAGTTTCTGGCACCTAAAACAAGTTGTTAAATAGGTTTAATTTTGGGCAATCAGTTACGGCACACACACACTACACATATTCTTACCATCGTTATTAGTATCCGCTTCAAGCCGATCAAAAACAGTCAACTCGTCCTCTTCGCTGACCTCCCTAGATAACATTCGTTTACTTGAACTTCTTCGCCGACGCCCTTTCACAGATTGGCTACGTCTTTTCGTGAAACGGTTATTGGCGATAATTTTCCTATTCTGCTGCATTTGAAAAATTATATACACAACTAACAGCACCGCCAAACTACACCCTATCCAAATGGAAAGCTTCTTAAGTGTGGACATTTCTGGTTGGTTTTCAGTTGCATCTGCATTTTCTTGCAGTTCATCGGAATCTTGATCGATCCCATCATCTGGCAACTGTTCATTCATTGCAGTGATAGATTTTTTTGGATGCTTACGCCCATTCTCGGCACTTTTCTGTACTTGGAGCACAGCTTCGAACGCTGGATAGAGAGTAGAAATTTGTCCTTTTGCTAAGATATACTTTGTGTGGCTTGATATCCATTCGGCGAAAGTTTGCTGAAACACTTCCAGTGTGTCCTTTTTGCTCGCAAAACATCGGACGATTTCAAGGTAATAATTTGACAGCATACGAGCGGCACGTTTCGATTTGGGGTTATGCACCGTCCCGTTATGGAAATACGGTAGAGATATAAGAAGTATTTCTTGCATATCTTCGTCGATCTCCACATAAGGTTGTAACGAACCCGAAGACACGGTCTCTGACAAGCGGTGACAGTTGTGTTCTGCCGGTTCAAATCGGTCATCTGCTAAAGGTTTCAATTGGGTGTAAAAATGTGAAGGATCAAGTGCGTCTATTTGCCAGTAACTTCCGGCAAACCGTCTGCCGCTACCGTTGCTTCCGAGCATCGTTTGATATTTTGCTAAAAGTCGTAACGCTTCGCTAACGGCAACCTGGCTTACAAAGCCTCCGTAGTAGGAGTATTTTATCGCTGGCACAAAATAGCTATACATATAAGCGCCGCAGACATCCGCCAAAGCAATTAGCATTAGCTCCTTTTTTTGGCGATCGTCAAATGTTTTTATGATGGTGCTTTCTAGTTGATTAAAAAGTTCAATATTTTGCATAATTACGACATCGTTTAAAGGCTCAAATTGTTGGGTTCTTTTGGGAATCATTTGCTAAAATCAAAGGCAAAGAAAATGTTGAATGTTTAACAATTATCTTCATATGTTTAATTCATTTATTTTACCTCGAAATTACGCTTTGCTTGGAACACAGTTAAATCGTCAGCTGTGATACAGGATTGCCACAATTGCGGTGTACTATTGCTTGCAGTGAAGAGATTCTCGTCGATACTTTTTTCCTTGCCCAGTATTCCGGCCACCATCATGCTACCAATTAATAAGATCGACAAACTTCGAGAAATTCGGTATTGGTTTCTATATTTAGGACCAATCACACGGAAGAAGTACAGCGCCATTTTCATCACTTTCACCCTGTTTTCTAGTAGTTTCTTGCAAATCTGTTTAATCAGTGCTGGTATGCAGTTTGTGTTTCCCTCGAATTTGTCTGTCCATGATCTAAAAACAAAAACTTCAGTCAATCGTTGTTGTCATCGTAGTAAACCGCATCCGTAGTCTACTGCGATCGTGTTATGTAGCCGAAACAACCGAAACGAACGCCTGAGTACGTATTGTTTGTCTCTGCTTTTTTCCATGTCACACGCGACAGCACGCGATCCGGCCTCGATCGAACGGAGCAATCTGGTAAAGATATGCAAACTGGTGGTAAAGGAATTGTTGGAGCAGTCGCTGCGCTTTGGCCGCATGCTGGACTCGGACCATCTGCCGCTGCAGCACTTCTTCATCGTGCTAGAGCACGTTCTGCGGCATGGGCTGAAGCCAAAGAAGGGTCTACTCGGTCCGAAAAAGGAGCTGTGGGACATTTTGCAAAGCGTCGAGCGGTACTGTGTCGAAGCGATGGATATTACTTCGTCCGTGCGCGATCTGCCAACGGTGCGGACGCACATGGGCCGTGCCAGGGCGTGGTTACGATTGGCACTGATGCAGAAAAAGCTGGCCGACTATCTGCAGGTGCTGATCGAGCATCGGGATGATTCGCTGGCCGAGTATTACGAACCACACGCACTGATGATGAGCGATGAGGTAGGAACTCGGACGGAAGGGCATTCACCCATTAGTTTTGCAAGCTTTTAATTCAACGCCGACTGGTTAATTACCCGCTGCTTTCCAGATCATAATCATCGTAGGCATTCTCGTGGGCCTGAATGTGATCGATTGCAATTTGTGCGTAAAGGAGGAAGACCTGGATTCGCAGCAAGGTGTGATCGACTTTTCGCTGTACCTTCGGTCAAGCTCGCGCAACAGCCCGGACGAGGAAAACAATGGTGGGGTTGGGGCGGGACTCGATGACAGTGCGACCGGTGCCATGACGGCCGTGTTGGACCAGAAGAATTACATCGAAGAACTTAACCGACATCTCAAGTAAGCAACCCATGGCAACTATACATGCCCATCACCAACCGGCAAGCCACGGATTCTAATGAATTTAAATTTAAAACAGTGCTACTGTCGCCAATTTACAAGCCAAGGTCGAATCACTCACCACGACCAATGCGCTCATGAAAGAAGATTTAGCCATTGCCCGGAACAGCCTAATGGCACTGCAGGCAGAAAATGCGGCCCTTCGAAGGGCATCCCAGCACGGACACCCGATCGAAGACAAGACGAATGTACTGGATCGTTTTGATCCCGAAATGGCAGAAACGCTGGCGGAAGAACGCAAAAAGCGACAGGAGATCGAGAAGGAACTGGACCTACAAGTTAGTAATAGGGGGGCCTCGATAGAAGATACACGCACCGATACTCAAGCATCATTCGTGTTTCTATCATAATTTTCTATTAGGTAGCCCTGAAGGCGGAAACGGAAATGGCCATGAAGCTGTTAGAGAAGGATATACACGAAAAGCAGGATACGATCGTTTCGCTACGCCGTCAGCTAGAGGACATCAAATCAATCAATCTTGACATGTACCGTAAACTGCAGGTAATATGAGGGTTCTGGGGTTTTTTTTTGGGTAAATGGGTTTTTGCGTCTGGTATGGGTTCGGGATCACTTAATGATGTTCTCCATGGGTTTAATGAAGCATAATGCGAGCGGAAAGGTATAAATAGCGTCTCACCTCTTTATCTTCGTCTCCTCAAACCGTCCGTGCGTCAGGAATGTGAACTGGAACTGACCCAAAAGGGTGAAATGGTATCACGGTTACAGATCAAAGCTTCCCAGATAGGCAAAATACTGTCAAATCTCGAGCGAAAGGGAGCTGCCGACGCAATGACGGATTCGCAAATCAGCACAATCAACTCGTTCGCCGGTTCCGGTGGTGTATCGTCCCCGTCCGGGACTGGGTCGTATGGGAGCGGGCTCGTTGGTCCGCCGAACAAAAAACCGCACCTAAAGATCGGTACCATTCCACCGTTCAATGCAAACAAGTTGCGGAAATCTCCGTCGGTCGGTGGAGCAGCAGCGGCGACGGGAAGTTCTGCGGGAGCTGGTACTGCTGCAACTGCTGCCGAAGGTAAAGGCACCACAACACAAACAGCTCCTGTAGGGGGCTGTGCAACAGCGCAAGGACAGCAGGAACAGGACTTGCAGAAAAGATTATCCTCTCCACCGCAGGTGGATCTCGGTGGTACTGGTAGTGCAAGTACCGCCGGTAGTAACCCTGGTACACAGCTATCGGAAAGCGAAAATGTAACAGCAGGTCCAGCTTCGCCATGCAATGCAGACAAACTACCCAACGAATAATCTTTGATCTGTTCGTGAGAAACAAAGCAAACTATTTATTTACCTAAACTAAAGTACACGCGTTCGAAGACTGCTTGGGGCCGGCATGGGGTCAGCATGAAAATAACGGGGGGGGGGGGGTTTAGGAAGCATAGTTTTAACAATCTCCCGCATGTCTAAACACAGCTACACTCCATCGGCGTAAGAGTGTCATCAATATAGCAGAGCAGGGATGATCGTAATCTGTGTAGATTGTGGGAAACAGACATGCAAACATCAGCAAAACCATGTTAATCAATTACTTATGTATACACTTCCACCTCCCCACACACATGTATTCTTATTATAGGAGTGTGAGGCGTCGCTGAAGCACAAAACCGAGTTAATGTCGCGGATGGAAACACAGCGCGAATCGATGGCAAGTGCGATATCGCAGCTGGAAAAAAAGTATGCCACTCGTTTCTATGTTCTTACTACTGTTGTGTTTTTGTATCAGTAAACTACTACAATGATTAAGTTAACCTACTGTACGCGTATTATGCTATGCCTTTCTCTGCCCTTAACCTGTGCGTCACAATACTATCCTGCTTGAGTGCAGTACAGTTGAATTGAGTTCTTGTTCTTCTGGTAGTAGTCATGAAATAGGCCGCGTAGGTGCGCAACCAATTATTATCAATCTGCCCGTAAGTCAGGTTCACTCGCTCAGAGGGTGGGAAAACAAGGAAATACTTTGTATTGCTGCGTACCGCTATGATATAAATAAATGCAAATAAAAGAAAATGCAACACTTTTCACTAAACCTTTTATACCAGCAGCAGCAGCAGCAGCAGCAACAGTGTTGTGTTGGTGTGATTGTTTGATGGAAAATTTGACAACGTGTTTTTTTCAATTCAATTTGTAACTTACAACAAAGAAAAAAAAAATCTTTTACATTTATTCCTATTTGTTTGGATAGTTTTCAAATTAAATTACTTATAATTTTCATTTTTTTGGCATTACAATTTTCCGCTCAATAGACAATAGACATTATAACTCACTCAATAACGCTTCAACATAGCGGCACTGATATTAAAATCATTGAAGTAGGGTTTTTGCATAAATTCTTTTATTTATTCATTTATTTATTTAATTATGAGTTATACATTCTTCTAACTGTGTAACCGTTATACGCTTATCGTATTTAGTTTACGGATGATTAATACAAGGGTTTTTTTTTGTTTAAATAACGATCAGAGATTTCGTAAACACGATCGTACGTGATTGCAATTACATTAATGAAGTAAGTACGTACCACATTTTAATCCTTTTGTAATGAAAGAAAATTGAAAACTTAAATAAAATCACTACAAGAATGGCCATGCGTATCAATTTTGGATAATTTTACCTTGAAGCATGGACTGATGTGCTTAACATGTGGCGCATCAAGAAGAAATTGATTTTAAATTATAACTGTCATGTTCAATTTAAAAAAAAGCGTATTCAATCGGTGCTGGGTTGACATTTTCTAGCGGCAAAACTTAGTAGAGACCGGGAACGAAAGCCTAGCTTACCTGGTTACGACTCTAACTTCCCTTGATTAGAGACTGGAAACGAAAGCTTTTTTAACTAAAATCCTGGGCCCGGTATACCTTGGTTGCTGTTCAATTGTGTCTTTGCTCGTTACATTTTTCGATTTTATACATATTTGGAGTTATTTTTTCTGTATTGTGACATACTTTTGTGCACACCCAAATTTAGCGCCATTGCCATCAGTAGATCGTTTGTTGGTTTATCAGCACAAAGTTAGGACCTCGCTGTTAAGGTCGAATGGGTCGTATGGCTTTAAAGCTTCTATTAAAACTCTAGATAGAAATTTCTGTGCTACGGGCTGTGTTACGATATCAGGATAGTTTCTGATAGAAAACACGACAAAACCTTTTTTAACTTAAAACGTTTAATGACAAGAACTCAACTCAACTGGCTAAGAATGGAATACTCTATCTAAATCTAGATAAAGGCAGTCTAATACCGCGTCAGTAGAAATGTGCGTCAAAGGCATGAATGATTGAGATATGATTTTAATACCCCACGCAGATACAGCTCGGAAACTGCTAGCCTGAACGCTCTGCAAGAATCGTCCCAGGCGTTATCACTGCAAGTGGTCGCCAGCGAACAGAGGGCGGCAAGAGCCGAAGCAGATTTACGCATCGAGCGCGAATGGCGAACGGCCATGCAGGAGAAGGAGATGGAACACAAGGAAGTTATTAGCGAGCTGCAGCTGCAGATGAAACAACTGACGGATGATTCGAAGGTACCGTGGTGGTGGAGTTGATGTTGTATATTCGTTTGCTTCAATTTTCAATTTCCCCCTATCTCTCTCTCTTTCAGCAACTCGGAAAAGCCAACGTTGAGCTGGAAAAACTTCGCAGTCAATGGGCCGAAGATCAGCGCACGCTTGAGGAGCTCGGTGTACAGCTGAGCGTCAGCAAGTTGCAAATTTCGGAACTGAAGGAACGCGCCTCTGGCCACCACCTCAATCATCAAGGCTCCGATAGCAACCGTGATGGCGACTCCGTCGGTAGCAGTGGCGGTGGTGGTTGGACACCGGATAAAGTCGTGTCAAAATGCACGGGGTGTGAAAAAGAATTTAGCATGACACGGCGAAAGCATCACTGCCGAAATTGTGGTAAAATATTTTGCTCCAGCTGCTCGGAGCACGTGGCCGCGCTAGCGACGACAGATCAGCAACAAACGGCCAACGGAAGTAAACCGGTGCGCGTGTGTGACCATTGTTGGGAAAAATTGGTTGCGAAGTAAAACCTGTAGCTGTCGGGAGGGAGGGAGTGCGTTAATGGGAGACGCACCGTTTTTAAATGGTTTTAATTGTGGAAAAGCAAACCAATTCCAACCCGTTCGACAAAATGCTCTACTCGGCGGGATGCCTTACAAATAGAATACCATAGATGGTGTGTTGTGCATAATCAGTCCTTGTGAAGTGCAAGTCGATAGAAAGATTATCAGCTCGATAAAATGTTTCATATACCTTTATATACTTGGAATGTTCGGTAGAATATTTATTTTAATAAACATAAGCACACGTACAGATTTGTGGGTTTACCTCTCTTATCACATATTGATGTTGATTTTAAGTAAAAAATAATTTTCTCATTCGATTTGAATTTTGGATTCGAGCCGATAGTTTTTTCACCGGTAGCTTTCGAGCAGTGCGGAATGACAGCTGAACAGTGCGAGCCAAAGCAACCCTGCGCAAAGTGTCACGTGAGGAACGCAGTGGGAATGGAACAAAAATCAATTTTCTGCCTAACACAATAACGTCATATGATCACAAGTGCAAATTCGGAGGGCAGATAACTTCACTGGACGGCAAGATGTTGCGGGCGATTTCCCTTCTTTTTGCGCTGATTGCAGCTGGTAAGTGTTTTTACGCATAAAATAACTGAAATAACCGTGGGCACTATTCGTATCACTTGCCCGAACCCCCAAGGGATGCATTTGATGGGTACAAATGTTTTAAAGGCAAAAGCATAAACATTACAACATGAACGACTCAAGGCCTACTAGAAGTGATAATCGTTTGTGCATAACGAAAAAAGTGTCGCCCAATTCTAATGATTTTTACATTTTGCCAGCAAACTGTGATCAACTATCCGTGCTATATGCTCCAAAAGCGGTCGAATTCAGTGGAAACAGCCGGTTGGATTCGGAAGCGCTGCCCGAAGTGTTCGGAGCTGCCCTGGGTTACTCCGTGAGCCTACCGACGGAATGGGACGGCATGATAATAAAGGACCCGTTCAACACTGCCAATGGTGCGGTCGTTGTTGTGGCCGAAGGACTTGAATCCGTTACAGTGGAGGTAAGTGCGTGTGACGCATCGCATCGTTCGACAATGTCTCATTTACGGTGACGTTTTTTCCCCCCCTCAGGGTGCCAAGAGCTATCAATTGGACGGTAATACCGGATCCGTTGCACTGAGTGAGCTCATCCAGAAATCGGCCGATCATCAGGGTGTCAGTTTCGAGGTGGACCTGAAGGAATCGTCCGATAACTTTGCCACCCCGCTCGGCACGGTTCAGCCAGACGATGAGGAGGTGAAACCGCAACATCTGAAACCAAAATCGAACAAAGCCGATTCAGACTTTCTGCGCCAGATTGCGTTCCTAAATGGATTGAGCGACCTGCTCGTCACGTCGACCGACCGCATCCCGACCGTGCACATTGTTCGCGTATCCTTCGAAGCGCTGGTAGCCGCACACGAGCCGAACTCTCCCGCATTGGAAGAAGCGAAGAAACTGTTCGTTAACGCGCTAGCCGGACTGGAGACGGCATCCGAAAAGGCGTTCGATGGTGCGGTTATTGTTGGTCTGGTGACGGCCAGCGAAGGTCAGCTGGTAGTACGTTCGAAGCGTCAGGCAACACAGCCGAAACAGGACGAAGTTGATGTAAGTAGTCACGTTGGGAGAGCTTTTAATCGAGCTGTCGATAAACCATTTCGATCGTTTCTTTCACAGGATAACCCAATGAACTTGGCCGACAAGTACAACGGCAACTATCCAGTCATGTTCAACATTATTCTGTGGTTCAGCGTTGTGCTAGTGTTCTCGCTGATTGCCATCTCGATCGTGATCGGCACAATGGATCCGGGTCGCGATTCCATCATCTACCGTATGACTTCGACCAGAATGAAGAAGGATAACTAAATCCATCCATCCGCACCATCTTCAACTATGTTTGGTAGGCCATAAGCGTTCCAGTCCCGTAGCTAAATGACCATACTTGCTTTACTCGGTGCACTTGATCAACAACAACTCGGAAAGTATTACTACGTGCAGACCATCCCGCTACTGGAACGCGAAAGCTTTAATGCTCCATTGAGTGAGGGTCAAAACATGCAAAAACCCCCCCCCTACCCGTGGTATATAAGACTCTTCTTTTTTCGTCGTACATCCAACCATCATCACGATCCATCGCATATACACGTTCCCCGTGGGACGATGAAGGAACAACATCTTCCTAAAGAGTCCTAGCTGCGAAGCTGCGCTCAATCATCGCACAACGTCCACCTTCCCATGATACTTAAATGTTTCTTTGGTTTGTTTTCCCGATTGACATGAGCCCCCGAGTCGCCGTCGCCCTTGTCGGTGGATTTTGCCAACAATCAACCGCGATAATTTGCATATGCGGCGGTGTCCCTTTGTTTTCACTTGTTGTTGTTTAGTTGAGTTTCGTTCGTCAGGCGTAGAAAATAAATAAGGATAACATTCCAGAGTGGAGATTTGTGAAGGCTATTTTCGGTGCAATATATTGGGAAATTGAACATGCATTATTTACAAGCTTTTCGATAAAACCCCCCCGTTTTGCCCCCGTTTTTTCTTTGGGCATTGGAGGATGTCGTTTTTGCTATAACTAGAAACTGTCGGATGTTTGTGTGTTTTTGCTAAATTATAACAAACTATAATTCCCTCTATTATAGCACACAACTTGACAGCTGTCAAATGCGACGAGGTTTGGAAAATCAACAAGAAAAGAGAGCGCAGACTGTGTGTGTGTTTTTTTGTATTGTTTATTTAACTTTTACTGCAAAAAGTGCCTTATTTTGTTAACTACAAACCGATAGCGAGTGCCTTATCGATACTGTAGCAGCTGTTTGATTGGGTGAAAAGGGTGGCGTTTCGTTGAATAAACAACAAACCCATCCAGGTGCCGAAAGAGGTGTGTATAGTGTATGAAGATTATGAGCTCATCGGTAGGTACGGTTCCGTTCGGCGATCGTTCGCTGAGATGTGGGCCAAGAATATGTGAGTGTGTGCCCACCTACCTACATCTTCCCGTTCCAAGGTCTTTTCGATTTGGTGCTATTGGGTGATTTTTCAGCCCAAGATTCTTTATATTTCGTTACCCCCGTTTGCTACTGTAAATTGGATACTGCTTTTTTCTGCCCTCTTTTGTAACTTGTTACTCCTTTCTTGTAGTTTTTTTGATTTTTCACCTCATTGGATCACTGCCAAAAGTGCGCTTCCATATACGGAAATCGAACGACAAGGAAGAAATTCGTTGAATTCTTACATTAAGAACATGGCTCCAGTAGCAGGGTAAGCGTTTTCTTGGTTCGATGGATCTGAGGATCGATGGTTGTGGTGCTTCAAAAAACAACGTTTAGTCAAAACTAACAGAATAAAACAATGTAACATGTGGTGGTTTGCTTACTCTAAGGTGACCACCGTCACACCTACCCCACCCTACTTGTAAGCATTTCGAGTATCGCAATTGACTTGCGCAAGCTAACCGAACGCTAGATCACGCCTAAACAGCAAACTCACACGTTTATTTATGCTCGCCTGTGGGAAAATTGAGGAATATGTTTTAAACAGAAAATCGTTTTGCAAATGAAACAAATCCTAACACTTTAACCACGGTATTTGTTCGTTCCACTCTGCGCTCCAAAGGAAAGTTGTGTTCACTTTAATAATGCAACTGCAATTCCACATTACTTAGTCACCGAGTTTTGACTGAGTTTTAGCAAACAAGATAACACAATCTTCACAATTGCACAATGACAAGAAATGTTCACAAAAGAACAACCCTTAAACCAACCTCACTTTATGAGAAGTGAGCGAGCGCGATCATGCACTTGGAATGGGGTTGAGAAAACAAGAAAAGCAAAACAAGTCCTGCTTGCTGCACGGAAGATCACGCATTGATGACGACGACGGCTGCTGTGGGCTTGTTTTCTCCTTAAAAGGCGTAAATCGCCATCCGTCGTACTTTCTTTTTT
>LULA01017117.1:0-15923 GCA_002091835.1 Anopheles maculatus | reverse complement strand
ATGAGCAAGGACATACAACTCCACATCTTTTGTGATGCGTCGCAACAGGGCTATGGTGCGTGTTCTTATGTGCGTAGTGCAGACCGCGAGTTAGGTATATCAGCGAAACTGTGGATTTCGAAATCCAAAGTTGCACCATTATCACAGAAACTAACGATCGCGAAGTTGGAATTATGTGCTGCTGTGTTAGGTAGCCGTGTGTATGAGCTCATAAGGAGTGCTTGGAAGGGTTCATATAAATGTTTCATGTGGACTGATTCAATGACGGTAGGTCATTGGATACATTCTGAACCTAGCCGTTGGAAAATATTTGTTGCCAATCGGGTGTCAAAGCTGCAACAGTTAACAAAGGAGTGCACTTGGCGTTATGTTCCGGGTACATTGAATCCCGCTGATATAGTATCTCGAGGTTGTAATCCCGAGCAGTTGGCGAAAAACTCCATATGGCAAAACGGACCTTTGTGGTTGGTAGAATCAGAAGATCAGTGGCCCGCAAAGGTACCATTCGGTAAAGGTGTGAGTAATATACCCGAACAAAAGTGTTTAGTTTTAGTGAGTGTTAAGGAAACTCCAGAAGTTCATCAGTTATTCACTCGATTTTCTTGTTGGATGAAGTTGCGTCGAGTTACAGCGATTTGGATGAAATATTTTAGACTGTTGAGAGGAGGAACTAGTACTGGGCGTTGGATCACGACTGACGATCTGAAGGCAGCAGATCGTACGTTATGTCGGTTAGCTCAAGCTGACGGGTTTTGTGATGAGCTAAAATCACTGAAATGCGGAGAAAGGGTATCTAACCGTTCGTCTCTAAAATGGTTTAATCCGACGTTAGGTGAAGATGGTGTCATGAGAATTGGTGGCCGGCTTGGCAATTCTGTGGAAAAACAAAATGCTAAACATCCGATTATTGTTCCTGGAAACCACCCCTTGGCTCAGTTGATAGTACGTCATTATCATGTTATGCTATTACATGCAGGACCTCAGTTATTATTGAGTACAATTCGGCAACGTTTTTGGATAGTTCGTGGGAGGAATGTAGTGAAACGTGTTGTACATGAATGCCATACTTGTTTTCGGTGTAAACCAGCATTGACGATTCAACCGATGGCGGAACTACCTAGTAGCCGTGTCACAGAAGCTAGACCATTTTCAATCTGTGGAGTTGATTATTGTGGTCCTGTGTATGTAAAGGGTGCCCACAGACGAGCAGTTCCCACAAAGGCATACATCTCAATATTTGTTTGCTTTGTTACTCGCGCCGTACATATTGAGTTAGTGTCCAATTTAACGACGGAGGCGTTCTTAGCGGCATTGCGGAGATTTGTTGGACGTAGAGGATTGGTGATGGAAATTCATTCCGATAATGCAACGAACTTTAAAGGCGCAGCAAACGAGTTAAGGAAGGTGTATCAGCTTCTACAATCAAATGAACATCGAGAGGAAGTTCAACGCTGGGCAACAATCAACGGCATTAGGTGGAAATTTATCCCACCACGGGCGCCACACTTCGGGGGTTTGTGGGAAGCAGCGGTAAAATCTACTAAACACCATTTGCTTCGTGTTTTAGGTACTACAACATTGACTTTCGAAGACCTTTCGACGCTACTGGTGGAAGTTGAATCATGCCTGAACTCGAGACCGATCACCCCGCTGTCTGATGACCCGATGGACGTAGAAGCATTAACTCCGGCACACTTCCTCATTGGTTCGAACATGTACCAGGTTCCGGAGATTGATTTGACAGAAATTCCCGTGAATCGATTGACGCATTGGCGAAACGTGCAGAAATTAAAACAAGCCTTTTGGAAACGTTGGCATACGGAATACCTGCAGCAGTTGCAAGCGCGAGTAAAATGGTTGAATGCGTCAACTGAGATAGCACCAGGAATGTTAGTTATTATACACGAAGATAATACTCCACCAAATCAGTGGCAAATGGGCCGTATTGTTGATGTGCATACCGGAAAAGATGGAGTAGCCCGAGTAGCGACACTAAAGACGGCTTCCACAAGTAATTTGATTCGACCAGTAGCAAAATTATATATATTGCCGAAATTTGAGGAACCCTGAACGGTTTGATGTTAATCATGTGGTAGATAACGATACTGAAACACTACACTCTTGGTAAAATTTATGAATTAAATTTGTAAGTGGCCGGAATGTTTAGATCGAATTGGAATTAGATATAATTAGCGATGTGAGGGTTAGGATGATATGGGATCAATAAATAGTATTAGTAGCAACCGAACCACGAACCAGAGTAGTCACGAACCAAGCAAGCAATAATCCGAACCAGCCCTCTTAAGTTCGTTTACAAAAGAACAACACATTCACAGTATGTTACAAGATATATGCGTACATTCTGTTAGTACATGATTATTATTTTATAGAAAGTTTCTCGTATACAACACATTTAAAAAAAGGTAAATAATCTTGTAAAATTTATTAAGATTATTTAACGTCGAAACATTTACGAAAATATAAAAACTGAGTTAAAAGTATGTCCAAAATAAAATGGAGCGGAATGAGAAGTGTCGCTTATTTTGTCATATACTGTAACTGTGCATGTTTGTTTACATTTTGATCCGTCAAAAAAATTTCAACTTTTTTTCAACCCCTTTTTCGTGGACCTTCTACATTTCTTGAAAAACTTTTTCAACACTCAAACCTTGAAAAAATGAGTGCCGAAAAAGTTTTTAAGCTCTCGTGGCCGGGAGGCTATTGACTATAGAAAATTAAATGTGAAAACTATTCCAGAGCGATATCCAATGCCTCAAATAAGTTATGTAATCGATCAATTGAAAGGCCAAACTGGAATTCTCTCATTGTTATTTTTCATACTTTGTATCAGTACCTGATGAATGAACCAACCATTCTCTGCGTATGGATATTGTTTATTATGTGGGTCTTTTTGTTTATCTGAATTTAATCTGATCATCATTATGGTTGCAATGCCTACTTTGCGTCGTATGGATATTGGTTACAATGTGGCTCTTTTTGTTTATCTTTTTCATTCCTATGCTTCGTCATCATTATGCTTGCAATGTGTCACCAACGCTCGAACGTACTTGCTATGTTTCGTTCATGCTAACTTATGTTTATAAACATACTTAAAATGTATCGCTAACGCTAACTCGCCCCTCCTTAAGATTTCGGTTCCATCCGAAACAATTCTGCCGAGGTGATGTTTCTGAAGCCGGTAATTTCTGCGTTGAAAATTTCACGTACATGACCGTTTCCATTGCCCTCGTCCTTCTGCTCGTCTTCGTCCTTCTGCTAGTGTCTTCAAATGCGTCTTGATTGCAAATTAATGGAATTGATTTCCTATTTTTATTATGATAAATCAATGTTTTTTTCTGATTTTGTTTTAGATTTTTGTATACTTGTTCTATAATGTCAGGTGTCCGTATAGAAGGTAGGATTACTTCTTGTGGGGTAAATTTAGTAGTGGAATGGATCGTCGTGTTATATTTTTGTAAAGCAAGTTGGATTGAATTGGAATTATTTGGGCGAACTTTGAAAATTTGTCAACACAAGTAAGGAAGAATTTTTTCTCCAGAAACATTATATCGATATGTGCAATTTCAAATGGTGATTTTGGAATTGGTGTTTCTTGAATGGGGTATTTAATAGGGTTTCTATTATATATGCATTCATTACAAATTTTGCAATTATTAATAAATCTTTTAATCATTCGACTTTGTTTTGGGAAGAAGTATTTTCTAAAAATTTGCTGTTTATTTTCTTCTGCTCCACGGTGTGCACGGTAATGTTCCTCTTTTATTATGTCCAGTTGTTTCTCTTCATCGTTCACATCTTCGAGAATCTTTTGAGAATAACGGATTTTTAACATGCGATGTTCATTAAAGTTTTGTTTGTAAATTTCTTGAATTTTTCCCATTATCTTTTCACTTGTTAGCAATCCGTTTATTCTTGAGCTATCGCAATGGGTCTTTAGTACCTGTAATAAAGAATTATCATTAATTTCATTCAAATAAACAGTGATTCTGGTAAAACCAGGGAACGGGTTTTCCTTTATAGTTTTGTTAGAACCTTCTTTAATAATAATTTGGTGTTTAAAAACATTAATTGGAGATTCTGTTGATGGAATATAAAAATCATCGCTATTATCAGCGGAATGCTTGCTAGCTGATAATGAACAGACTATTCTGCTTAAGGCGTCTGCTACTACATTTACTTTTCCAGGTTTGTAAATGATTTCGTAATCATGCTCTTCCAAATATGCTTTCCATCGCTTAAGTTTGGCGTTTGTATTTTTAGGTGATAGAGCAAATGTCAATGGTTGATGGTCTGTTAGGATTTTAAATTTTGCTCCATATAAATAATTTCTAAATATTTGCAAAGACCAAAATATGGCTAGCATTTCTTTTTCCGGCACTGAATACTTTTCTTCAGTTTTTGTCAATGTCCTAGAGGCAAAATGGATTGGTCTGTCCTTGCCTACTTCTCCTTGAGATAAGACAGCTCCGACTGCAAAGTTTGAAGCGTCTGTTGTTAGTATAAATGGTTTCTTATAATCAGGATACATTAATACATCTTCTGAGGTGAGTATTGATTTCATTTTTTCAAAACATTCGATTTCTTTATTGTTTAAACTGATTTTTTTATTAGAGGTAGGAGATCTCTCCCCCCTTAAAAGGTTTGTTAAAGGTTTCGCAAGTTTTGCGAAATCTTTGACAAAGCGTCTGTAATATCCCATAAGTCCTAAAAATGCACGTAATTCTTTCATTGTTTTTGGTTCTGGATATTTATTAATTGCTTCAATCTTTTTGATGTTTGGTTTTATTCCTTCGGAAGATATAACAAATCCAAGAAATTCTACTTCGGTGTGAAGAAATTCTGATTTATCTAGCTGAATTTTAAGTCGTGCTTCATTAAGGGTTTTCAAGATGATGTTTAGATTATTCAAATGTTCTTCTAAATCTTTACCAAATACTATTACATCGTCAATGTAAACATAGCATATTTTTCCAATATAATCCCTTAACACGTCGTCAATTGCTCTCTGAAATATCGCAGGAGCGTTTTTCAAACCAAATGGCATTCTTGTAAACTCATATTTGCCATTATTAACCGAAAATGCGGTTTTTTCTATATCTGTTGATTTCATTTTTATTTGGTGAAATCCAGATGCTAAATCTAAAGTCGAAAAATATTTTTGGCCTTTCAATTGATCGATTACATAACTTATTTGAGGCATTGGATATCGCTCTGGAATAGTTTTCACATTTAATTTTCTATAGTCAATAGCCTCCCGGCCACGAGAGCTTAAAAACTTTTTCGGCACTCATTTTTTCAAGGTTTGAGTGTTGAAAAAGTTTTTCAAGAAATGTAGAAGGTCCACGAAAAAGGGGTTGAAAAAAAGTTGAAATTTTTTTGACGGATCAAAATGTAAACAAACATGCACAGTTACAGTATATGACAAAATAAGCGACACTTCTCATTCCGCTCCATTTTATTTTGGACATACTTTTAACTCAGTTTTTATATTTTCGTAAATGTTTCGACGTTAAATAATCTTAATAAATTTTACAAGATTATTTACCTTTTTTTAAATGTGTTGTATACGAGAAACTTTCTATAAAATAATAATCATGTACTAACAGAATGTACGCATATATCTTGTAACATACTGTGAATGTGTTGTTCTTTTGTAAACGAACTTAAGAGGGCTGGTTCGGATTATTGCTTGCTTGGTTCGTGACTACTCTGGTTCGTGGTTCGGTTGCTACTAATACTATTTATTGATCCCATATCATCCTAACCCTCACATCGCTAATTATATCTAATTCCAATTCGATCTAAACATTCCGGCCACTTACAAATTTAATTCATAAATTTTACCAAGAGTGTAGTGTTTCAGTATCGTTATCTACCACATGATTAACATCAAACCGTTCAGGGTTCCTCAAATTTCGGCAATATATATAATTTTGCTACTGGTCGAATCAAATTACTTGTGGAAGCCGTCTTTAGTGTCGCTACTCGGGCTACTCCATCTTTTCCGGTATGCACATCAACAATACGGCCCATTTGCCACTGATTTGGTGGAGTATTATCTTCGTGTATAATAACTAACATTCCTGGTGCTATCTCAGTTGACGCATTCAACCATTTTACTCGCGCTTGCAACTGCTGCAGGTATTCCGTATGCCAACGTTTCCAAAAGGCTTGTTTTAATTTCTGCACGTTTCGCCAATGCGTCAATCGATTCACGGGAATTTCTGTCAAATCAATCTCCGGAACCTGGTACATGTTCGAACCAATGAGGAAGTGTGCCGGAGTTAATGCTTCTACGTCCATCGGGTCATCAGACAGCGGGGTGATCGGTCTCGAGTTCAGGCATGATTCAACTTCCACCAGTAGCGTCGAAAGGTCTTCGAAAGTCAATGTTGTAGTACCTAAAACACGAAGCAAATGGTGTTTAGTAGATTTTACCGCTGCTTCCCACAAACCCCCGAAGTGTGGCGCCCGTGGTGGGATAAATTTCCACCTAATGCCGTTGATTGTTGCCCAGCGTTGAACTTCCTCTCGATGTTCATTTGATTGTAGAAGCTGATACACCTTCCTTAACTCGTTTGCTGCGCCTTTAAAGTTCGTTGCATTATCGGAATGAATTTCCATCACCAATCCTCTACGTCCAACAAATCTCCGCAATGCCGCTAAGAACGCCTCCGTCGTTAAATTGGACACTAACTCAATATGTACGGCGCGAGTAACAAAGCAAACAAATATTGAGATGTATGCCTTTGTGGGAACTGCTCGTCTGTGGGCACCCTTTACATACACAGGACCACAATAATCAACTCCACAGATTGAAAATGGTCTAGCTTCTGTGACACGGCTACTAGGTAGTTCCGCCATCGGTTGAATCGTCAATGCTGGTTTACACCGAAAACAAGTATGGCATTCATGTACAACACGTTTCACTACATTCCTCCCACGAACTATCCAAAAACGTTGCCGAATTGTACTCAATAATAACTGAGGTCCTGCATGTAATAGCATAACATGATAATGACGTACTATCAACTGAGCCAAGGGGTGGTTTCCAGGAACAATAATCGGATGTTTAGCATTTTGTTTTTCCACAGAATTGCCAAGCCGGCCACCAATTCTCATGACACCATCTTCACCTAACGTCGGATTAAACCATTTTAGAGACGAACGGTTAGATACCCTTTCTCCGCATTTCAGTGATTTTAGCTCATCACAAAACCCGTCAGCTTGAGCTAACCGACATAACGTACGATCTGCTGCCTTCAGATCGTCAGTCGTGATCCAACGCCCAGTACTAGTTCCTCCTCTCAACAGTCTAAAATATTTCATCCAAATCGCTGTAACTCGACGCAACTTCATCCAACAAGAAAATCGAGTGAATAACTGATGAACTTCTGGAGTTTCCTTAACACTCACTAAAACTAAACACTTTTGTTCGGGTATATTACTCACACCTTTACCGAATGGTACCTTTGCGGGCCACTGATCTTCTGATTCTACCAACCACAAAGGTCCGTTTTGCCATATGGAGTTTTTCGCCAACTGCTCGGGATTACAACCTCGAGATACTATATCAGCGGGATTCAATGTACCCGGAACATAACGCCAAGTGCACTCCTTTGTTAACTGTTGCAGCTTTGACACCCGATTGGCAACAAATATTTTCCAACGGCTAGGTTCAGAATGTATCCAATGACCTACCGTCATTGAATCAGTCCACATGAAACATTTATATGAACCCTTCCAAGCACTCCTTATGAGCTCATACACACGGCTACCTAACACAGCAGCACATAATTCCAACTTCGCGATCGTTAGTTTCTGTGATAATGGTGCAACTTTGGATTTCGATATCCACAGTCTCGCTGATATACCTAACTCGCGGTCTGCACTACGCACATAAGCACACGCACCATAGCCCTGTTGCGACGCATCACAAAAGATGTGGAGTTGTATGTCCTTGCTCATTGGCAATAAAATCTGTCTTGGAAATGATATGTCGGCTAACCTGTCCCACTGTTTCGTGAACGATACCCACTCTTGTTGCAACTTGTATGGGAGGTCATCATCCCAGTTCCACGCACGCTTATCTACTCCCTTCAATGTCCAAATCCTTTGCATTATTATTTTTGCACGCATCTTGACTGGATCTAGCACACCATACGGGTCATAGATCCTTGCTATGTTTGTCATTACAAACCGCTTTGTAATTCGTTTGGTATTGTCGATAGGGTGCGTGGAACTGGGATGATGACCTCCCATACAAGTTGCAACAAGAGTGGGTATCGTTCACGAAACAGTGGGACAGGTTAGCCGACATATCATTTCCAAGACAGATTTTATTGCCAATGAGCAAGGACATACAACTCCACATCTTTTGTGATGCGTCGCAACAGGGCTATGGTGCGTGTGCTTATGTGCGTAGTGCAGACCGCGAGTTAGGTATATCAGCGAGACTGTGGATATCGAAATCCAAAGTTGCACCATTATCACAGAAACTAACGATCGCGAAGTTGGAATTATGTGCTGCTGTGTTAGGTAGCCGTGTGTATGAGCTCATAAGGAGTGCTTGGAAGGGTTCATATAAATGTTTCATGTGGACTGATTCAATGACGGTAGGTCATTGGATACATTCTGAACCTAGCCGTTGGAAAATATTTGTTGCCAATCGGGTGTCAAAGCTGCAACAGTTAACAAAGGAGTGCACTTGGCGTTATGTTCCGGGTACATTGAATCCCGCTGATATAGTATCTCGAGGTTGTAATCCCGAGCAGTTGGCGAAAAACTCCATATGGCAAAACGGACCTTTGTGGTTGGTAGAATCAGAAGATCAGTGGCCCGCAAAGGTACCATTCGGTAAAGGTGTGAGTAATATACCCGAACAAAAGTGTTTAGTTTTAGTGAGTGTTAAGGAAACTCCAGAAGTTCATCAGTTATTCACTCGATTTTCTTGTTGGATGAAGTTGCGTCGAGTTATAGCGATTTGGATGAAATATTTTAGACTGTTGAGAGGAGGAACTAGTACTGGGCGTTGGATCACGACTGACGATCTGAAGGCAGCAGATCGTACGTTATGTCGGTTAGCTCAAGCTGACGGGTTTTGTGATGAGCTAAAATCACTGAAATGCGGAGAAAGGGTATCTAACCGTTCGTCTCTAAAATGGTTTAATCCGACGTTGGGTGAAGATGGTGTCATGAGAATTGGTGGCCGGCTTGGCAATTCTGTGGAAAAACAAAATGCTAAACATCCGATTATTGTTCCTGGAAACCACCCCTTGGCTCAGTTGATAGTACGTCATTATCATGTTATGCTATTACATGCAGGACCTCAGTTATTATTGAGTACAATTCGGCAACGTTTTTGGATAGTTCGTGGGAGGAATGTAGTGAAACGTGTTGTACATGAATGCCATACTTGTTTTCGGTGTAAACCAGCATTGACGATTCAACCGATGGCGGAACTACCTAGTAGCCGTGTCACAGAAGCTAGACCATTTTCAATCTGTGGAGTTGATTATTGTGGTCCTGTGTATGTAAAGGGTGCCCACAGACGAGCAGTTCCCACAAAGGCATACATCTCAATATTTGTTTGCTTTGTTACTCGCGCCGTACATATTGAGTTAGTGTCCAATTTAACGACGGAGGCGTTCTTAGCGGCATTGCGGAGATTTGTTGGACGTAGAGGATTGGTGATGGAAATTCATTCCGATAATGCAACGAACTTTAAAGGCGCAGCAAACGAGTTAAGGAAGGTGTATCAGCTTCTACAATCAAATGAACATCGAGAGGAAGTTCAACGCTGGGCAACAATCAACGGCATTAGGTGGAAATTTATCCCACCACGGGCGCCACACTTCGGGGGTTTGTGGGAAGCAGCGGTAAAATCTACTAAACACCATTTGCTTCGTGTTTTAGGTACTACAACATTGACTTTCGAAGACCTTTCGACGCTACTGGTGGAAGTTGAATCATGCCTGAACTCGAGACCGATCACCCCGCTGTCTGATGACCCGACGGACGTAAAAGCATTAACTCCGGCACACTTCCTCATTGGTTCGAACATGTACCAGGTTCCGGAGATTGATTTGACAGAAATTCCCGTGAATCGATTGACGCATTGGCGAAACGTGCAGAAATTAAAACAAGCCTTTTGGAAACGTTGGCATACGGAATACCTGCAGCAGTTGCAAGCGCGAGTAAAATGGTTGAATGCGTCAACTGAGATAGCACCAGGAATGTTAGTTATTATACACGAAGATAATACTCCACCAAATCAGTGGCAAATGGGCCGTATTGTTGATGTGCATACCGGAAAGGATGGAGTAGCCCGAGTAGCGACACTAAAGACGGCTTCCACAAGTAATTTGATTCGACCAGTAGCAAAATTATATATATTGCCGAAATTTGAGGAACCCTGAACGGTTTGAACGGTTTCAGATAACGATACTGAAACACTACACTCTTGGTAAAATTTATGAATTAAATTTGTAAGTGGCCGGAATGTTTAGATCGAATTGGAATTAGATATAATTAGCGATGTGAGGGTTAGGATGATATGGGATCAATAAATAGTATTAGTAGCAACCGAACCACGAACCAGAGTAGTCACGAACCAAGCAAGCAACAATCCGAACCAGCCCTCTTAAGTTCGTTTACAAAAGAACAAGCATGTCTAGCGAAAAAAAAAAACAAACCTTCATGTATGGAAATGCTCGAGGTAACTCGTAAGTTACGAAAATGTAAAGAAGTAATTTAAGAAAAACAAAAAAAAAACTTGTGGCTTATTATCCGATAATGCATAAACTTCTAAACTAAATCGGAAGATTGTGAGTCACTTACGGCGCCCTTATCTCCGCTTGACTCTTCCGTGAAATCTCCGTCCGTAATCGCAGCAATCTTTCGTGCCTTTGTTAGATGTGATGTCTCTCCTTCGTCCTTCAATACACGTTTTGTAGCAATCCGTTGTCCTTGAGGACACGCGCGCTCAAAGTGTCCCATTACCTGGCAGTTCCGACATCTTTTGTTAATAGCGTAACAGTCCGCCGACGAATGATAGTTGCTGGTACATCTTCTGCATTTTTCTCGACGGATTGCGGAGAATCTGTTAGAAGCAAATCGAGATGGACCGTTTTTGGTTGCACCCCGGCTCTTTGAATATCCGAATATTTTTGATGCCATGATGGGGTACTGCGATAGAAACTTCCTGATGGGGTTTTGTTGCTTGCGTATGATCCATGTGAAACAGCCGCAACTACTGCTGTAGTTTGTAGCTCTTTGCCCTGATAGTGGGACCTAGCGAACATTCTTTCGTTTAACTGTACTATCTCGCAAGCTCGTACTTTTTCCAGCAGATTAGCTACTGTTCCACGTTTCTTAAGGACTTTCATTCCTGTTTTTCGTACCGTTGCATTAGTTGCATGAGTTTGAATCACGTCAATTACAGTTTCCACCAGCTGATTATCCTTGTAACCACATAGTTTAGCAAATTCTACTACTCTTTTCAAGTACTTATAGTCCGATTCATCTTTGTTTTGGCCCATGGTGCGCATCTTTTGTCGCTGAAGGACAATGTATTCATAGGAACTATAATGTCTATTCAACCGTTCCATTGCGTTGCTGTAGGGGTACTATTCTATGTTGTAAGTAGAGTCGTTGGGCGATGTTGCTTTCAGCATGTCAAGCTATGCATGTCCAGCCTTCAATCTGAAAGCATTCATTTTCATACTTTCGGTAGAAATTCCTGCAAATATCATTGCTGCTTCGAACTGTTCCTTCCATCTTTCAAACGATTTCTTATCCACTTCCTCTCCTTCTCTTGATGTACAAGTTGAAACTTCAAGAGAGGCGAACGACATCGAAGTAATTGTCGAGAACTCGTTGGCATGATGTGTTGCTGTCTGAATCATTGTCGAAGAACCAACTGGTGCAGACTCAAACAGTTGACTATCGAAAGGTTCTTCAATCCAGCTGTGCTTTAATTGTCTAAAACCTGGTCATGGGGCATTCACATGTCAGTTAAGGGGGATGTGCAGATTCTGCTAAAGGAGACATCATATGTTGTTATGCAGAGATGGGGAGACCACGGAGAACTATATTAGCAGACACCAAGAAGTTGCAACAACCGCCAATTGTCCTGTTTATGGGTCGAATGGAAATGGTGGACAATTTCAAAGGAATTTGTCAAAGGTTGTGATGTTATCAACGGCGCTTGTAAATGTAGTTGATCGAAGAGGCATTCAAGTGTCTGCGCGTGCGTTAATCGATAGTGGGTCGCAAGCTAATTTCATGTCGGAGCGATTGGCACAACATTTGGGATTAAGGCGTGCAAAAGCCAACGTGCCGATTCATGGCATCGGAGAAACTGCTACAAGACTGCGGAACAGTATGAGGGCAACGGTACAGTCAACTATGTCTGATCATGCATGGTCTTTGGATTTTTTAATCCTAAAGAGGGTAACATCAGACGTATCAACGACCCAGGTAGATATTTCTAAGTGGAAGTTCCCGTCGTCTGTGCAGTTAGCAGATCCCAACTTTAATGAAGTAGGAGGGATAGATCTGTTGATAGGAGCAGAGGTGTTTTTGGATTTGCTCCAAGAGGGTTCATACGAAATGCCAGCAGAATTTGGACCAACCCTGCAAAAGACGAAGTTGGGTTGGATCGTTAGTGGACCATGTTTTTCGGAGTCGGGGAAAACGTTATGCACTTTGGCAAAAACAAATGAAAGCGAGGATATCAATTCGCTGATGGAGGCATTCTTCAGGATTGAAGAAATAAGCGAAGAGACGACATTAAGCCAAGAAGAACAGGAGTGCGAAAGCTTCTACAAAGCTAAAACCTCTTGCAATTCGGATGAGAAATATGTCGTAAGGCTTCCTCTTAAGAAGTCTGCTGCTGAGGCTCTTGGAGAGTTTGCGACGATTCATGGCGCTTGAGAAAAGATTGAAACGTGACCCGGAAATGAAAAAGGCTTATGTGAAGTTCTTGAGAGAGTATGAAGAGCTAGGACACATGTCCAAGGTAGATAAGGTGGATGAAGAGCTAGCATACTATGTTCCACATCATCCTGTTATGAAAGAAGAAAGCACCACCACAAAATGTCGTGTAGTATTTGATGCGTCGAGTAAGACGTCATCAGGCGCATCATTGAACGATGTATTGAAAATCGGGCCCACGATACAGGAAGACTTAGTGTCAATCTTTATGAGATTCAGGACTCATCCCATTGCACTAATAGGGGATATCGAAAAGATGTACCGTCAAGTATGGATCCACAAAGATGATCGCAAACTGCAAAGAATATTGTGGAGACCTGAGTCTAGTGAAAAAATTCAATCATTTGAATTAAATACCGTTACTTACGATACGTCATCTGCGCCATACCTTGCTATTAAAACGCTAAATCAAACGTTTGAAGACTACGGAGATCGAATATCCATTGGCTGCGTTATGCAAACAGGATATTTATGTCGATGATTTGATTTCGGGAGCAGCTACCGAGGATTTGGCGAAGCAAACTAGAATCCAATTAGAAGACATGCTAAAGAAAGGCGGATTTATTCTTCGGAAATGGGCGTCTAACAAACCGGCAGTAGTCAGCGACACACCGAAAGAAGCTCAAGCGACTATGAAGGAGTGTGAGCTAATGGGCAATCCCAGTACTGTCAGTACACTTGGATTGTATTGGGATCCAATCTTGGATCTGTTGATGGTGCGAGTTCGACCAAGCGCTCAGTGTTAGGTGCAATCGCCCGAATCTATGACCCGTTAGGGTTTCTGGGTCCCGTGAAAATGAAGGCCAACATTTTTAAGCAACGGATTTGGTCACTACGAGCTCCAGATGGAAGTGTTTGGAAATGGGATTCTGGACTTCCAGATGATATGCAGCAAGAGTGGGCAGGTTTTATAGAACAGTTGGATAGTTTGAGTACTGCAACGTTTCCACGGCTAGTGTTTCCCTCAGGAAAGGAGAAGGTACAACTGCACATTTTTTGTGACGCTTCAGAACGGGGTTATGGCGCTTGTGCATATATACGGAACGAGCAAGAAAACAACACAACGTCAAGGCTCCTAATCTCAAAATCTAAAGTAGCGCCACTGTCGCAGAAGATTACTATTGTCAGATTGGAATTATGTGCCGCTGTGCTGGGAAGTAGCCTGTACCAAGCTATCGTGAGAGCAATAAGAAGGCCGTTGGAGTGTTTTATGTGGACGGACTCAATGACAGTGGGTCATTGGTTGAGTTCACCTCCTAACCGTTGGAAAACATTTGTGGCAAACCGGGTTTCCAAGGTACAACGAATTACAACAGAGTGTAAATGGCGTCATGTGCCAGGTACGGAGAATCCTGCGGATGTGGTGTCACGTGGATGTATGCCTGGATCGTTTATGAACCAGGCAATTTGGTGGACTGGTCCTGTTTGGTTAAAGGAGAATCAAGATAAGTGGCCAGCTGTAGTTTGTACCGGGGCATATTGTACCCGTTGGTGTGTGCATTGGTGGGAAAAACCCAGAAATAAGTTGTGCTTGGGTTTGCGTGTGTGTGTGGGTGTGTGTGTGTGTGCGAGCGCGCGTGTGTGTGTGTGTCGTGGTCTTTTTATTTTCTTTGTTACGGGTACATAAAACATTATTGTGACAGAGAGAACATTTTAAATTTTTTTTTGGGCCCGGCATCATTATGTCAGGCCCACCTTCCCTCGAGAGGGATTTTCCCGCTCTCGGTGGTTCCTCTCGTAATGAGAGGTCCATCCCACAATGGATGGACGAAAAAAATGAACATGGGGACATGAAGTTCCTTATTTTACAAACCTCCGACGGCTCTCCTCTTCCCAAAAACCCTTTTGTTATTGGAAAATCCATTGCTTCAATTGCCGGTGAACTTACTGAACCCGGTAAACTTATTGACAGTGGAAAAAATTACTCCTGAAGACCCGCAGTGACCGCCAATTCCAAACCCTCCAATCCCTGTCCAAACTCATCGACGGAACCTCAGTGACCATAACTCCCCATACGACCCTCAATAGCGTTCAGTGTGTGATATACTCCCCGGACCTTAAGGACGTCAGTGACGAGACGGTCCTTAATGAACTCAAAGATCAACGTGTAGTTTCTGTGCGACGTTTTACCCGGAAAATTAACAGTGAAATAGTGCCAACCAACATATTCCTGCTCCGAGTTAACGCCACCTCCATCCCATCTACCATCCGCCTCGGTGCCCTACAAGTTTCTACCCGCCCGTACTACCCGTAGCCGATGATGTGCTACAATTGCACTCATTTTGGTCACACCAAAATGAATTGCAAGGTAGTCCAATCCTGTGCTTACCGCCTGCCCACGGAGACTGCATCGTCGATCCCGTGTGTGTCAACTGCAAAGGACCTCACAACGCCCTCTCCCGTTCCTGCCCCCGGTACCTACAAGAAGAATCGGTAACTAAGTACAAGGTAGACAATAACTGCTCTTATGGTGAAGCCCGTAGATTTGTTAGTTTACCCGTAGCTTCCTCCCTTATCCAACAAAGACTCTCATACGCACAACAAACGACTCAGGACGAAAAAGACATTATTATTACTAACCTACAAATCAAGACCAAACAACAAGACGATCTTATTAACAAATTACAATCATCCCTAGACGAACTTAATAAACAATTACATGACCAACGTAAATTGATGAAATCCTTTATTAAAAAAAACACCAAGAAAGACAGACAACAACAAAACGACAGTTCAATAGAATCAGAGACAGACACAAATTTGACCAACTCAGACGCGGCCTGTACCACCTCCTCCACTTCCATCACCCGCAAGCGAGCCCGCGGGAATAAGGGCTCTCCCTACTCGGAAGAGGAAACTCCCATTCCCATTGTCACCCTCAATCCTCTCTCTCCCCTTCTCCCAAA
>LULA01017106.1:0-15988 GCA_002091835.1 Anopheles maculatus | reverse complement strand
GCTGGAGGATGATGGACGTGCGGAAAACGTTAGACCAATACACCGACGGTGGTGTAGAGCTGTGCGGCAAGCGAAAGGAGCGCATCGGCCGGTTTTTGGAGTATGTGGAGCGACAGGAGGAGCATTACCTGATGCGACTGGTACGGGGGACGGGTATAAAATAAACGTGGATCAACACAGTTCTGTTACGGGGCAGTCGTCGTCAGTGAGCGTACGAAATTATGTAAAATTCGGTTTGTTTTTCTTTCCACTAGGTGTTATGTTATAAACGAACAATGCTAGAACAATGCCAATCGCATACCAACCTTATTGCTGAGAGTGTTTCATTTCGTGTGTTTACGTACGCTTCCGAAACGCACACACGGCCGTTTGCCATCGTGTTGCACTAATAGGTAGTTGACTTTATTGTAAATTCTGTGTTCTCGATGATGGGTATGGTGGTTGCATGAATTCAATCAGATACATTACTGTCTTCCTCTGTCGCAGGGTGAGCGACGCAAGTTCTCTGTTTTTTTTTTTTACTAAATTCCCTCTAAACGCTGGGCGCTTGCACAATTTCACGTACATCCTTCTCAGATGTAACCAACATGAACACCATCCTTGTGTAAATTGTCTACATTGAACCGATTTCACATACTGGACAACCCATTTTACAAATCCATATACACACGGATTATGTTTACTTCGAATGTTATTTATTCCTAAGCCGTTCTCTCTCTCTCTCTCTCTCTCTCTCTCTCTCTCTCTCTCTCTCTCTCTTTCTCTCGCTATCTCTCTCTCTCTATTTCTCTCGCTATCTCTACACATAACTACCAGTTGCTTTTCTCTTACGCCACACTAGCACTAATAACGGATGTTGACAATGGACGACGATGGGCGTTCGGGATCTAATGAGGACGCAAAATGTGACAAAAAAAGAGTTACGAGTTCTATCAATCGCGAGTAATCTGAGATACTGCTACTACATGAACCACTGGCTAGCCTTTTCCCTTCACGAAGGTCGGATTACCTTCGCCCGGTAACTGAGGAAAGAAAACAGCATTATGTTGGAAGATGTGAACGTCACGTACAAAATTATATAAACTGCCCTCCCGTCCTATTGGATGTACAAAATCGTGATAGTTTTTCCCAAAATCAATCAACACGTGTAGAGTGTAAATCACAATTTCAACCACAACTGCGACACATTGCTCGCTCGGTAGTGTTTTCTATCAATTCTTGCATTTCCTGTGCTACTGCTCAGTTCGAGTTAGTAAAAATGAAAATTTGAATACGAATAATATAACTCTATATGACTAATATACTTGTGTAAAGGTAATAAGGTAGTAACTAGTACAACAGGGAGCGACCACCGCGGGTTAGCAACCTGCAGGACGAAACGAAAGGCAATGCAAACTCGGGCACCGGGCAACAACTAAAAAACGAAAATTGTTAATTTTGTTGCAAACCCATTCGAGGGGGGTTTCGTTTTTCCACCGGTACATTGGTGGTGGTGATTAGTGTGTTGGGGGGGGGGGGGGGTGGCATTGCGCGTACCGGTTTGTCGTTCCAAAGTAAAAACAAAAAAAACAAAATCTTGCTTTTTCCTTGCTGTTATATGCTTACATAAATATGTACTCCTATATCACGTGTGTAAGCGACATCAATATGGTCGCACATTATCATGCTGGCTGATGATGATGATGACGATGGTAAATCATAGGTATCGGTGTAGTGTGTTTGTTCATCCGGTGCATCATCATCATCATCGGGATGGGGGTATTTACGTCTTTTTTTCGACGCCATTTAAAATTATCCTAAAACATCTCGCCTTCTCGGTTGCCCGCACGGAGCCTCTCGAGTGTCCGTGGAACAGCGCACAACAGCATCTTTACCATCGCATACAGCAAAACATGCACAGTTGCAACCGTATCTACACAATGTGGTTATTATTGTTGCCACTAGGTTTGGGCCTCCACGACGAATTCCGTGGCGCCCGTCTATTGGTATCGGTCCTGCCGGGCGCTACATCTGCCGTCGGTCCACCGGCTGGATTAAAGTTGATATTCGGCAACGCGGCCACACCGAGACGGGCGGCGGCGCCCATGCTGGTCGAGGGCATGTCCGGAGCGGAGCGAACCTGTGCCTGCTTTGCCCGGTGACGGTGCATTGTTGCTGCTTTCGTTTTGCTGGGCCGTCGAAGTTGGAGAGGAAAAAAATCTACCAAAACGAAACGATTTAGCACACGGAACGGTTTGTTATATTGTGAAGAATTAATACCTTTGGAAAAGCCTAAAACGGTTCTGTCGAACCCGCAAATCGGCATCGATCAAAGTGTACGGTGAGTCGTTCGATGGTTGTTGCTGCTGCTGTTGCGAGGAATTGCGAACGCGCAACAACCACCGTGCGCTAGGTACATTCCGATCGTCCAACAGCTCATCGTCATCATCGGAAGCAGGTACCTCCATAACATGGCTGTTGGGTGCGGCATTCTGTTGGGTCTGTTGCTCCTCCCTTTGGGCTGAAGCTGACAGCGGAACCGCAGCATTCCCAGAAGCTGGAGAAGCGGGAGTGGAAGACGATGTCACAGGTGGTGCGGTTACGACTGCTGCACCACCACCACCATCACCAACCGTTGCACTGCTATTGGTCGAGTTAAGTAGCGGTGTCGATTCGTCCGCATTCGTCGATGACATACTACTGTCGCTGGAGTAACGGCGCTGGCGTGCTTCACCTCGCACAATCACTCTCCGTTTGCAGATAGGACAAACGCGCCGGCTCTTTGTCAACCAGGGATCGATGCATATCGCGTGATAAGCTGTGTTTAATAGAAAAAGGGAAAGCAAAATATCACACCACATTCACAAAATGAGAACGAAACAGGGGCTTAACGGCTTAACGTACCATGCCGACAGGGCAACACCCGAAGCCGCTCGTTCTCGACAAAATCTTCCAGACAGATGGCACACACATCGAAACGCATTCCTTTGGCAAATTTGACAATGCCGATCCTTCGAAGTACGCGGGCCGGCAACCGATGGCGCATCCGGCGACGTCGCTCGCGAATACAGCGGATAATCATGAACAGCACCTGCAATACACGCTACCAAAAATCAGCGAGAAAAACACACGTACACATACAGTTGGCCATATGGTAAATCGGACACCTGCACTTACATTGTTGCTTTAAAAAAAAAAACAAGAATGCGCACGTGCCATGTTCTCCAATGTGCGAACTTAGCATAATGAAAAGATGAGTGAGGAAAAAAAAACCCCCATAAACAACAAGTGTCCGATTTTTTGCCGAATGACCCATTGGTGGAAGAGTTTGTGCCAAAAACCAGCAGTAGTTTGTGGGGAAATGATCCACTGCGATGTGGGGATCATCTCGTTCCAACCCGAGATGGCGTTCAACTTACCATGATGATAAAGCACAACCCAACGACAATGGCGAACGGAATAATCAGATTATTGCTAATGTTGAACGGGATGTCGTCCGTGATGACAAGGGCGTAATCTCGATCGTACAGGTACGCCTCGATGATGCTACGCCCGCCACTTTCGCCCACAAACACCGACGGGATGAGCAGATCTTGCGGGTGATTAGCAGACATGTGTTCTAATTTGTTCGATAAAAGCGAGAACGAGAGTTTACAGTTAAAAGGGTACCCCGCAAAGGCAATAGTCCCCTGTACCTTACCCAAATCGTTACTGCCCACATTGTGTACGATCACCATGGCATATCCAGCCTGTTGCGCATTGCGTACCTTCACCTCGAACGAGCAGTTGTAGCTGAAAAATGAAAAAAAAGGTTTAATATTAACCAAACGTACATCGAAAAAATAGAAAATCGATAGGAAGAAGCCTTACCGAGCGATCACTACCGCAAACTTGCTAGTAACGTTCGGAGCAGGTCGCATCTCAGAACAACCATCCGGTGGGTCGGATTTGTCAGCCAGCACCTTCAGCCCCGAGTCAGGAATTTCACCCCCAAACGTGGCTGGAAGGTCGCGAAATTCTTCGATGATCTGCGAATTAATGGAAAACGAAAATTACTTTATAATAAACAATGTAGCAAATGATCGAACAACACGTTGCGTTGCGAACGAGATAAAACATTCGAGTGGACATATGTACTACAATTGATTTCTATTTGAACCATGACCAACGGCCGTATGTTGGTGGTTGTAAAGCATTTTCGAGCATTCATTCGACTCGGTAGAATTGTTGCATTATCATAAAACGGTTAATAACTGTTAAAGTTGCTAAACTCGTATCAGGCTACTGATACGGTGCAAAAGCTTGTCATACTGTCTTGGTTGTGAGCATTATCATCAAACCGAACGAAGCTGACGAGGAGAATGCTAGTTTTTTTATGATAGAGAAAGAGAGCACAAAACGGGACAGGAATGCAGGGTTTTATTGGGATGGATTCTACACAGTGACGACACGATAAATTAAGACTTTAAATAGAATGTTTAACGTTCCAGCGCTCTAGAAACACACAAATCTTTGAGACATTAGTTCTATCCTATAATAAGCGGGTTTCTCTCATTAGACGTTTTAAAGATTGATAAAGATCTAA
The DNA here is from genome assembly GCA_002091835.1 of Anopheles maculatus. Lineage (NCBI taxonomy): Eukaryota > Metazoa > Arthropoda > Insecta > Diptera > Culicidae > Anopheles > Anopheles maculatus. The sequence goes on along the minus strand of LULA01017106.1, from coordinate 11,424 downwards.
GAGCTTAGAACATAATAGAAATAAATCTTTGAGATGAAAATGCTGTACTGTTCAGATCAGAATGTGACCTACAAAAGCCCTGTAATCGCTTTTTACTCCGGCTGCGGCATGTTTTAACACGTTGCAGTGCTTGTGTATGATGTTTTTGATGACCTTAGTTGATGCTTTCGCATTAGACAGATTTGGGCCAGAGTTGAAATGCACTAGTTAACGATTACATACGGCTATGTAGTGGGGTGTTGCGACACGATTTCAAGTAAGGATTTGTATCTTTGTACATGGATTTTGAACAGAAAGCTTAATTCAGGTTTAAACGTCAGGTTAAAATTAGATGTTAAAGAATAAAACTTAAAAAATGCACTAAACGAAATAAATCGCTTCTCTTGGCCTATATACGACCAATTTTGTATTTTCTGTAACACCTTACATGTTTCTATATTCTGCAGCACCTAGCAACATCTTTCCGATTGTAGAGTAACGAATCACGAACTTCGTGTCTTGTCACCTTTGCGTAATTGAAACAATAAACCACCAACGTATACAGGTTTTGTGTAACCACTCTTTTAACATTACTTCAAAGTATCACAACTACCGAGCAGAATATATACATCTATAAAAATATAAACATATACATCTTATTCAAAACCATCCTTATTCGTTCTGAACATAAACAATACGATATAGATCGATGTAGGAAACCATTTTATCCAATGATAAAATGGGAAAGCAATTCCTTCCTTTACGAAGAGATAACAGGCTAGATTGAACAAAGAGAACTAAGCCGACATCTTCAGCAAAAAAACACAATTTTGCCCTCTACTTTTTTCCTTAAAAATGCAAATAATACACTATCTTTATCCTTGCAAGATGAGTACACGAGGTTGTACGAGACTGTAAGTGTTATCTTTTGCACCCTGAAGGTTATTTTCGCTTTACGATTCACCGATTCGTCTTACCTGATCGTTCAGCATCTGATAGACTAGAATGTCCGCCTTTGCGCAAGGAATCAGCTGCAGCATCAACAGGATCATCGCGACTAATAACACCATCCGATGAGAACGCCGATTGGCGATTAGCGTTCGGTTCTGTTGTCGGTGCTGATATTGTCCATTCTGTAAACGCTCTGAACCGTCATCCTCCGACGGTATCACCGCCGTTTCTCGCGGCATGTCCATTTCAAGCCACGCCGCCTGATTACGTTTCACAATGGAACGATTCACGCTTATGCCAATAATCAGATGTGTACTATATATAGTTCTTGTACTCTTGCTTCGTACGCGTGTTTCGTATTCCCTGGTATCGGTTGCCTTTGATACCCTTTTGCTAGCCGGTATACGTCCTCTGTCTCGCGCAATCGTTCTGGACTTTCCTCCTTGCAGTGCGTTTCGCACGCGCACATGAAAAATTAAATTCACAACTCTCTAGTGCCTGTCCGGCTCTAGGAGGGTGATAATGATGATGTTGACGAACATGCCCAACATCCACTTTAGCTTACCGGCATTTGGGGAGGATCACAACCGGACTGTGGCTTGTGTATCAGGTACAGATGCGATGCGTTGCGATTGTCTTACGATGATTGTTTGTGTGTGTGGGTGTGTTTGCTTGTTTTTGCACAGAAAAAATATTGTTTCTTTAAACCTGACGTGACAACACATGGAACGCACAATCACATCTAGCCGCTGTTTGATTTTCTGTAAGCGGTTGGTTTGATTGTAGCATTTGAAATCTTTCTCCGATGGTATACGGCGTAACCTGCAAAGACACATAAATGAAAACATATTTTGTAAAAACAGTTCTACATAAAAGCAAAACAATTATGCCAGAAAAAGCCGCTGTATGGGAAGAAATCAGTGCAATAACTATGGCACGAACAAAAATACGTCTCAGCACATTTAAATCAACCGGAAAAACAATCGTACACACGAACACAAACACACCTGTCCCGAAACACGAACCACGCACGGGAGGCAAGAAGTTCACGTACGTTCGTTCACAACCATGGTTTGCTATGCGAAGGTTCAAGGATGTTGTGACTGGTTCTTTTTTCCGCTATCCCAAACAATCGTTCGAACTACGTTCGCTTCATACAAGAACCCCTTCACAACCTGTGCGCGAAACATCGTGGAGATTAACAAGCAAGCAAAAGAAAAAAAAAGCTGTACATACACAACACAAACACTTCTAACGGTTTCAACGCGACAAGAACATGGTCCGGTACAGTGGAGGAAACTTTAAAGCGATACTGTAACAGCTGCTTCCCGACATCTACTGCTTCAATCCTTTGTGTGAATGAGAGCGTAACAGAGTCGCGTTTAGAAAACAAACACTCTTCGCTCTTCAATGGTCCACCATTTTGTGCAATACGCTATGATGCAAATATGCAGCAGAAGACTGTGGTCGGCTAGAAATGCTCCACATCGAACCACAATCGTTGATTGCAAGCCTGACTGATAGCACCCAAATAGCGATGATTTAAGCCGACATCGCAGTTGTACGGCGCGGTTCAGTGGTGATGCGTTTTCTTCTCTGCTTCATTCAATTAGTCCCAATCATATGTTTTTCGAGATGCTTGCTTGTCCACACACACACACATGCATCAGTTGTAAACATATTTGAGTTTGGTACGTTGTTGTGTTGTAATCGTCGTTGACAGTCTACAGAACACAAGCGAGACAGGATTGACGAATGATTTGGGGAGGCACGAACATATATAAAATCGACCATCTCCCCCCATTTGAATGCGTCATATGTGTTTAACGGGTGCACGAATGGACGTTCTAGAATGACTGCGGGCGTATGCGTGCGTATAAGTGGGAGTTTTGCTGCAAGATCATAAAACCGATCACAGTAGCACACATGGAGATCAGAGCTTGGAATAGAAAGCATGCTCACGTACACATCCAAACAGCACGGTCAACAAGGGAAGCATTGCGTTTGGTTTTTATGTTTCTTCTATCAGCTTGCACCATGCATTCTGCTTGCATTTCTCGGTTAAATAGACATTTCGTTGGAAGCATTGCATTCTACGGTACAGGAACCTCTTCTGATAAGGTAAAAGCAGAGAGCGAACTTAAAATACGTCAACATCTGAAGCATTTGTGTTACTAGGAGACGGAATGAAGTCTCGATTAATGTTGTCTCTAATGCACCGTTGATTCTCCTCTATTTAATGTGCCTTGTGTGTCGATTTGCTTCTACTATCGTGCTTATCATCGTCAGGTGCTTCACTTTGCTTCAGTGAATCTGAGTCATTCTAATCCGGATGGAAAAGGGCACGTACTTGAGGCATTTTTTCTCGCACTTACAGCCCACTGCTGCTGCTGTGTGTGTGTGTGATTGTGTTTCCCATAACAAAAACTCCCATTACTACCACTAGGTAGCTTTAACCGATCGATTCTGTCCGCTGCCTTTGATTTTCTTTTCTATTTTTTATAGCTGCTTAGAATGTGGATCCAATATCTGTATCCGCTGATGAACCTGAAACTCATGAGAAGAAAACATTTTACACTCGATGAAGTTATTGCTTGGACGTGCTGACCTTGAAAACGCGAATGCTGCTTCTTTCCGGTGAGATAATTCATGAGCATGGGTTTTGTCGGAACGAGTCATCCCAAGACAGAGGCACACATTTTGTCTCCATTTTACTCGAAGAAAAACGGCCAACTATTCACAACACTAACGTGTATCAGCTGCACTGTTGTAGTGTGAGATACAGTGTATCGCAGTGGGTATGATACAACACAGAGAAAACAGTAAGCAATACGATGCACGGAGCTGACTTTTTCCACTACCTTACATATCTGTTTATAGTTTGCTAAGTCAGGAAGCAGCCCTTAAAATAGCAGCTGCTTTCACAAGGAAAACAAATAAGAGATTGGTGGTTGTGTAGCAGACGAGATGCTTTTCTTACCTACGAAGGACTTTCGCTAGTAGACATCAGCAAGCAGTAGGGTTTACTGTTTTCTTTCGGTATCAGATCTTTGCTGCGCTTATCCGTTTTTCCTCTCCATGGGGTATGCACAAACTGTACATCGTAGTAAACAGCAAACGCTTTTGACACAGATGACAACTAACACCACGAAATGCAACGAACGAACGAAAAAAAAAAGGCAAAACAAATTTGTTCCTTCTCCGTTCCTTGTCGCGTTGGATTATCGCGTAGAATGACTCATTTCCTGTTCGCTTTCCTTTGGAAACTACTCCTGAAGCTACACTGTGTACACGGAGTAATAGATGAAAAAGTGAACACTTCACTGTAATGGGCTGCAGCTCGCGCGAGGACGTAATCACTAAGCAGCCGTCGCCATTATTGTCTTTGCGATTGAAAACATTGCAATCATTGCCCGCGTACACACACACAAATGCACATCCGCTTCCACACACAGTGCCGTATCTTTTCACGCAAAGATTTGGGCAAAGGGCGACAAAGAGCACGGAGCTCTCAACGGAACAATACCGAGATGGTAGAAAAACTGCGTTTTAACCGTACTAAGCAGCAGAAGAACAGAACAGCACAGAGCACTTAATGAACCAAGAAAACTTACTTCACCGACCTGTAAGCACACACAAAAACAAAGTTGCGCTGCTGGCTGGACCCAACCAAACGCCACTGCCACTATGTTTTACTGCGCGGTTAACCTTTTGGTCTCCCCGTTAGCGCAACGAGACACGCAATAGCGAACACTTTCATGGATGCCAGGATCCGTATTTGATGCCACAATTTGTTCGCATTTACGTAAATTCTCGTGAACACACTTCTTTTTTCCAACAGCAATATTATCGCTGTATAAATAATCGACCCCGTTCAGGCGCAGCGCAGGCACGAATAATGTGTGCTGTGCGAGAAAAGCTGTCAGTGCTGTCGGTTGGTTGATTTCAACGTCAAAATGTCATTCCTAGCTGGGAACGCGTCTACACATCGGCTCATTGAAACTAAAATATCTGTACATTTGATTCCTTTGTACAACACACCCGTCTCTTTTTGTCGCTATTTTAAACGGAAATGAAATTGAACAAACTTTTTCTTATTATCTTATAACTATTAGGCTGTCTTATAACTAATTCCATAGCTAGTTGAAGCTGTTTTGACTCGTTAAAAAAAGTTATGCTTTTTTCATCATACTAGCAAACGAATCAAACCATGAAAGAATTCCTAAATCTCCCTCTGGCATGCTGAACAACAAGAAGTATAAATCCAACACAATCGATTTAGCAGCGTTTGCAGGTATTTTATGTTTTTCCTCGTTCGTGTTTTTTTTTCCGCATTTCGAAACTTTTCGATCAGTTCGAGTTTTCCGTTCGAGCAGTTCCCTTTCTCGCGACCGACGGCCCGAATAAGCGCGTTCGTTCGTTTTCCGAGCTCAGCGTTAAGTAATGGCGGATGTGTTCGTTCGGTGCTGCGTCAGAAAAATGAAATTTTCAACCCGTTCCGAATGAGTGTGGTGACCGTACTAGCGAAAAAATGGAAGATAGAAGCTTAGTGAAGGAAAATATTCTCGTACCAGGTGAGTGCGGTGCCGTGACACGGAATGGTGTGCGTCCGAAATGTTGGAAGCCCTACGCCGAGACATGGGGTGCATTGAGCACTAGCCCAGCGCACCCGTGTGTCTATGTGTGCGTGTGCGTGAGTGTGTGTGTGTGTGAGGAAAAAGAGACACGGAAGGAGCTAACTCAAAAACATACGCCTGGAAAGTTTCTTTATTTCTGGTGTTAAACGGTGTGTTTGTTTTTCGTTTTGTTGCTTCTTTCTCCACAGAATTATATTTTTTGATTTCGAAATTCTTGGCCAATGGACCGCTGCGCGAGACCGCGAAGGTAAGTGACGCTACCACGGACGAAATCGAAAAATCTGTTCAACGATTGAGTGTTTGACGTTTCGTTTGTGTTTTGACTCGTCGTTTCTTATTTACAGGTTTTGGTGCGGGAGTTGGAACATTTAGACGTAAGTTTAGACGCTGTTTTGTTGTCATTTCTCGATCTCTCTACCACCCTTTCCGCTCCCTTCCCTTACCCACGTTGCTCGGTCGATCCTTTCCAAGCTTTGTAATACCGAGCGCATATCGAGCGGTACAGAGCATGTCCCGCTTCCCCATAGAGCACCTAGCTATGGGCGAGAAGTAGACAACACGCTCATGGCTAGCTGTGCAGCTGTGTGCGTGCATACGGTGGCGCGGTTCAAAACTGTTCAATGAAACCCACCAGCAGTATTCGATTAACAAAAGATTTGAAATTGCGATCATATTTAATGATGCCATAAATTGTTTTTTTTTTTCTTAAAAGCCTTTTTTCCTTAAAACCTCTGTTTTGTTAATGTTCTGCAGCAATTAGAAAGTAACAGCGTAAAATAAAATTTAAACTTTTCTTCTCAAAGAAATCGCTACATTGGCACGTTAAAACGGTAGCATCGTTAGTAATCATCGAGCACGTGTATTACCCACCCGGCTCTGCCCTACCCTTCCGCGCCCTACCAATGATGGCTTTACCGGCAAACAGGGTACCTCCCTTCCTCCCGCCTTTTGCTGTCGGGGGAAGCGTGCAGAGGGAATTCCCAAAGTCTTAGACGTCTAGGCTAGAGTAAAACGTCAGACGATGGTTTTTGAATCACGCGGGAATCTCCCTCTAGGTGCATTCGGCCTTGACCTTGTCCTAGTTTAGAGACGAGCTTTTATTTACTTTTTTGTGTAACTCGAAAGGTTGTGCACATTTGCCTTTGGAGTGCGGAAGAGTGGGGTGACCATTATGTCATTGGAAAGTAAAAGATCGGACCATGGAAAGTACATGTGCTCTCTTCTATCATCTCTCACCCCCTCCCACTTACTATCGATGATTCACACCGATCCACATCCTTACGTACGGCACCGACCCCCGACCCCTCCCTCCCTCTCACTCACCCTGATGCTTTTCCTGTCCCATCATCACGTTGACAGGTCAACGACATTAAATGTTATATTTTTGTTTTGATTGTGTCTCCCTCTCACTACCACCGCGCATTCCCTGCGATGCCTTCCACTCTTTCACACGGGACTGTGGACCGGAACTGGGCAATGTTTACGGAAATAGATTTTACCTCGGCGTCTAGACTGGACCGGACAGGAGCATCGTCAGTCACTGGAAGAATTGGTGAGTAACGCAAAGCCGCAATAAACAATAGTGCTGCCAGTTCAGATGAATTCACTTTCAGCTTCGTTGATAATTTTTTCTTTTGCTCGATGGCCACCGGAAACGTTATTTGGATGGTTGTTACTGTTTGCCATTAAAGGGGCCACATACTAACACACGCGCACAAGCGCGCATTCGATGAGCACAAACGGTGCGAACGTGTCAATGGCATCGCTGTATGTGTGTGTGTGCGTGGTGCAGCTTTTACGCTCTCCCGTCGTATGGCTAAGGCGTCGCCTCGATGTCCGGGACCATTTGAAGGTCGCCGAACTGCAATCGGATTGAACCTCCGGTTCTGAGGTGTGCGTCCGGGCAATTTCCAGCCCGTTTTGTTATTTTCTGCATATTATTGGGCAGTTTTATGACATGTCAAAAAAACGATTTCGATCAACACTAATGTTGCGCCAGCTTTGGCCACTCGAAGTACCGGGATCATTTACCGCCGCCGGATTCCGGAACACGTAACATCCGGGAACCGGGTTGGTTTGTATCTCCGGCTGCATGAATCTCATAAGCACTGGAGCATGTTTTCGCCATGTTGGTTTTACATGTGTTCTTCCATTGAAAGTGAAGGCGTTGGATCGGATAACTCTTTTTGGCTAGCGGCCCGCTTGGTGGCCATTTCATCATTCCGTTCGACGGAAGTGTGCGTTCCGGCCTCCTCCCTTACAGCCGTCGGATGATTGATTTCAACCCAGGAATACAGCTTTGTGCCGAGAGCGATGTATGAGTGTGTGTGTGTAAGGCTGCTTACACGCAGCTGCTATGCAATGAAAGAAAACGACGTGGGTTCTAATTTGGTTTTGATTTAAATATTCCTTGTTTTTAATTATACGAAAAGAATTGAATGTTCAAATGTTGTGATAAGAGTGCAACGATGTGATTATGAAAAGTTAGTGTATTAAACCGACCATGTGTATTGATGTGCAGCGTGTGTGGGGTGCGTCATAGCTGTAAAGTTATAAAAGTGTACGCGTGTGGAAAATGTGGCAAAAATCAACATCATTTAAAATATTTCGTATGCGTCGCCATTTTAGCAAGAAATATGACCAGCATTTCTGTGGTTTTCCTCTTCTCGATACTCTTTGTGCACCACATCGTGATGGGAGGGCGAGTGTAGCAAATGTGTATTTTTACGAGTGACACTACCACCACCATGCAGTACCGCAGTTGGTGTGTTGGTATTGAGTGTGTGAACGCAGCAGCATCGACTGCTCGAATCGCTGCGTACAACAAACGGGGCCAACACAGCAACCCGAGAGCTCTGGTGCTCTTTGTGTATAGCTCTGCGTAAAAGCGAGTGAGAGTGTGTTGGTGTAAGGTAGTTTAATTTTGCGCTTGAAGGCGCTCCTGCTTTTTGTGCCCTTTTTGCTTTTTTCACACGATCGTACCAACGGAGCTGGTCGGCAGCAACGGTTTCATCCCACGGACGTGTGGAATGGAAATGGCATCAAAACAAATGATGAGATTCTGATGAAGGGGGCAGTTGTTTACAACATTTTGCTGTCGATTTGCATGGAAAACATGAATTAAAAATGGTGTTGATTGGAAATATTTGAATACTTTCAGAATTGGTGATTTTATGTCACGCACATGACGTACTATTAAATGGGTACATTTTAGTTTGATTGTTGAAAGTTTTACGATTTTCCTAATCGTTTTCGTCGTTCGCTGAAAAATCTGATTACGAGCGCAGTCGATTTCGTCATGCGATGTGCTGCGGCTGTGTGTGCGTAGCGAGGCAGCACTTACACACACAAGAAAGCGATGTGAATATAACGAATTCGAGCAGTCGCGTCGTTGCTTGCTCGAAGTAAGCAAAAAAAAACTGACAAAACGGAATTCAACGTTAATGCGCGTAAAAATATGTCTGAAGTAGAGAGAAAGGGGAAAAAGGTCACGTAGGATAATTATTGAATTATTTTAGGTTTATTAACAATTCCAGCCACTCGATACATACACTAACATACTAATTTTCGTCGCTCATTTCCTTTCATTCTTTTTAGGAAAGAAAGTATCCTCATGTGGGACCAGAGCATTTACTCGAAGTATGTGGCCGCATCGGACCACTGCTGGACAAAGTGCTGCCCCCGGCAGTGTCCGGCGTCATGTCCATCCTTGGGGCCGGACGGCAGAGTTTATTACGCACGAAGGAAAGCGTATCCCGGCCACGCCAGCTAATCGATTACTACACACGCATGCACGATCGGCCGTTAAGTGATGTGGTCAATCGCAACAATACGCACAACTTCGTGAGGGTTCTGTATGGGCGGGAAAGTGCAGGCCCGCTAACACGCCGTCAGGCCATCCCGACCTCATTTTACTCCAAGCAAACGTTACAGAGGCGTACCCTTGGCCACCTGTCGGCGGTGTATTGTGTGCTATTTGATCGCACTGGAAAATATATCATCACTGCGGCGGATGACTTTCTCGTAAAGCTGTGGTCAGCCATCGATGGACGGTTGTTGGCCACGTTCCGTGGTGCTTCGGCCGAAATCACCGATATAGCGATCAATCTCGACAACACGATGCTAGCGGCCGGTTCACTCGATCGCATACTGCGCGTCTGGGATATGCAGTTCGGGGGCCCAATCGCCGTACTGTCCGGCCACACGGGCATGATTACGTCGGTTAACTTTTGTCCTTCGCCGAAGACGGATCTACGTTTTCTGGTCACGACGAGTACGGACGGTTCGGTCGCATTCTGGGAGTACAGTACACGAAACGGCAAAACGACCTTCTCATCGAAACCTACTTCCTACCACGAGAAGCTGCGGCCCGGCCAGGCACAGATGATCTGCGCATCGTTCTCACCCGGTGGCATCTTTATGGCGGCCGGTTCGGCAGACCATCATGTGCGCGTGTACTTGATGTCGGAGGATGGCCCCAAGCGTATTCTGGAAACGGAGTCGCATTTGGACACTGTCGATTCCATACAGTGGGCCCACAATGGACTGAACTTCATCTCGGGCAGCAAGGACGGTACGGCATTGGTGTGGCACTTTGAATCGCAGCAGTGGAAATCGATTCGGTTGAATATGGGTGATCGACTGCCAAACTGTCCACCGGTGAATCAAGAGGATAACGTGAAGCTAAAGGTGACTATGGTGTCTTGGGATAATACCGACAACTGGGTCATCACGGCGGTGAACGATTTTACGATCAAGGTGTGGAATGCGCATACGGGCAAGCTGCATCGAGTGTTGCGTGGACACACGAACGAAATTTATGTGCTCGAATCGCACCAAAAGGACTCGGGCGTGCTGCTGTCGGCCGGGCACGACGGCCAGCTGTTCATCTGGGACATTGTGGAAGGCGTGTCGATGGCGAACTTTGTCAATCGCATCGACGATCATTGCGAGGGCGGCATTTACGATGCGAAGTGGTCGCCGGACGGTATGATGATCGCGGCCACCGATTCGCACGGCCATATTCTAATGTTCGGTTATGGGTCGGGACACGAAAAGTTGAAACAGCTGCCACAGGAGTTGTTCTTCCACACGGACTACCGACCACTGATAAGGGACTCTGCCCTGCACGTGATGGACGAACAGACGCAAACGATGCCACACTTGATGCCGCCACCGTTTCTGGTAGACATTGACGGTAATCCGTATCCGCCCGCATTGCAGCGACTAGTGCCAGGCAGGGAAAACTGCCCCACGGATCAACTGATACCGAACATCAGTGTAGGAGGCGAAGGAGCTGAGATACAGCAACCGCCGGGTGGTGTTCAGCCAGCAGGGGCGCCAGCAGCTGGCCAGGATGTCGGTGGTGGAGCGTATTCTAACATCGATCGAATGATCGAAGCGCTGGCAAATCGACGGCAGGTCGAAGGTGGCGCTGGCGGTCGAGGTGGGGCCCCAGCGGAAGAAAATCAAGCGCCCGATTCAAACAATGAGCGGGCGCGTGGAGATGACGGTGGTGCTGGTGGAGCTTTTCAACCCGGAACGGCTCGCCCACGGTAGTCCGTGTGGAAGAAATGGACAGCGTGGTTTCGGTTCGGCCGGTAACTGGCATCGTACCGAGGAAGGCTTCAAGTTCCATCGGCGTCAGTACGTGCGACCGATGAGCTATTCCGCGATGGTGAACTTGAAGCAGCGTGTTTACGCCGCCGGCGTACAGGAGCAGGAAGTGTATCGACGTGAAATGCGCCGTCGCCCGGTCATGATCAACACTGCCAACAGTGCGTCCGCATCTGGTGGATCGTCCTCGTTTCTTGGTGGAAATCGAAGGGCGGCCCGTGCTGGAGGTGGCGCTAATCGT